>BOPP01000133.1:1000337-1016653 GCA_017312745.1 Gryllus bimaculatus
GAGGGTGACGTTTGGAGGCCGCGGGTCGGAGGGTTTGGTTTGGAAGGTGAGGATCGGAGAGCGCGGGTCAGATGGCGTGGGTCGGAGGGCGAGGGGCAGAGGGCGGAGAGGTCGGTGAGGGCGGGTGGGGGCAGAAGACTGGCTCCGTGGCCGAGGCCTGTGCTCCTCAGGCGGCTGAGCGGGAGGTTAAACTGCGCGCATCGCGAGTTCTCTAACTTCGGCGTAGAGCTTCATCACTCGTCCCTGCCCTGTCCCTCCCTCTCCTCCTCTGTCCTCGCTCCCTCAGTTTAGCGTGTGCCGCCTCCGCCTGCGTCGCGCCTACTAAGCGCTTCTCCGTGCCTCCGCGAGGCCGGAAATTTTAACTTCTGGCTACTGAAACTCGTCGCGCCGGAATCGAGCTCCTCCTCGCCCACCGGCGAAAGCGAAAGTAAAGTTGACGGAAGAATTCTTAATCCCGCTCTGCAGTAGATCTTGTACCAACTCTTGTTCGGCGATAAGGTTCTTGGCAGAAGTTGATTAGCTGGAGTGTCAACATGAGGGAAAATGTGTGGGAAGGAACAGTTACTCAAATTTCAAAGGTAAAGGCTCATGTATCTATTTTACATTAACTTATTTTCGTACAAATACATGCATTCATTAGTCAGAAAAGTGAATAATACTAACATGTGAATATTTATGTGGAATATTTTTAAATATGATCAATCCCTTTCAGTACTATAAATTAGACTTTTTTCTTTCCCAGAAAAAGGATTTTTTTCTGATATTTATACTGATCCGGCGAAATACCAGTAATTTTCGTCCAAGATCTAATCGATAAATTAAAATGCAACTCCTAAACTTATACCATAGACTTTCTTCTGCTGGGATTAGGTAGTGATGATTTTCATTATAAATTTTAAATTGAATATCGACCACCTGTACCAAGGCAATAGCTTCACTCCGGAATGCAAAACATTCATTAGGTTGGTGCGAAGCTAATGGAAATATTTCCTTCTAACATCATTGTAAATGTAGATTCTGTCTGCTGACTTTAATCTTCAGAGCAAAATAAACTTTTCTCTTTTGAGGAGACTCATGCTTCTCCAAGTCTTGCAGAGAATATTCCGAGCGCACTGTTGTCCGGAAATACAGTCTTAAAGTATCTGGAAAATTTTAGATTAAAACGTTCAGATTATCTGAGTGTTCGGAGAAAAAATAACCGAATTAAAGAAAGGCATTTCGCGCACTCACTTCATTTGTTGGGCGACCAAAGGCTCACATTTGTATTACTAATATGGGCAAAGGCTCACTTCTCTATTACTGTATACTAATAAATGCATAAAATTACAGAAAACTACGTATAAATTACACAAAATACGATTTCAATCAGAAGTGTCAATAGGTAAACACCCAGTGAGACTGACAAAATCAATGAGACACTATCGATTTTGACTGAAAAATGCAAATATTTGAATATTTTATCCACAGTTTCTCATAGGTTATGTTACGGCTATTCTTTTATGATCAGTGCAACATTGAATACAAGGTAACTGACGTCATGCGACAAAAATTTATTTATTTATCAGTTCACAAATATTCAAATATTTCCATAGAAAATTACAATAGGTACAACATGAAAAAAAACAGATGTATTGTACGTACATCCTGACAATACATGTAGTTTTTGTATAAAAATTACCGTATACGCGTTATATTGTGATTGATAACTGATTTTAGGGAATGATCTTTCTCCGCTCAATAGCGAACGTCAGCTTACGGCGATTTTCCTCAATCGGGTATCTCTTACCAACGAGGCACCGTCCCAACCGCCACACGCTCTTAACTCCCGACCGGTCACCCGGCAAGTGCAGTAGTGCATGTGAGTGGAAGTAACATACCCTCTTGTGAGAATGCTAGCAGAAATTAATCATGATTTTTTTAAGAATAAGATTTTGTTGTTTTGATAGAACCGTCTATTCATTTAAACATAGTTAAAATAGTTTACTGTCATAAAAAACTATTCAATTTAACAATTTTGTGATTAGCACCGCACTAAAGTTTTGATGTCATTTCAACAAAGCCAAATCCTTTATCAGGCCTACAAGCAATTAAAATACTTGGCGTCCAAATCAAATTAATTTGTCTAATTTGTTTTAGCTTTAGATTTCACATTGTCATGTATCGACCGTAAACATTTCCAATACAAAAGGCAATATCACTTGAGCTCTATGTAAAAGGTCCGTAACGTATTTCTATTTCAATTTAAGCGGTACGGTTTGAATTGAGCATTTTCATTGGCGGTCCCGTCTTAGAAAGAGCCTCATCCCCACCCCTTCTAGCTTGCTAGATTTGCACTGGAACACGCGTCTCCCGAGATCAGTGAAAGTAAAACAACGCTGTGCAAACAAGGCTTAGGCGGATCCTAACCCCGTGTTCCAGAGCATTCTCGTGTCACGGAGAAAAATGACGCAAGAAGTATGATGCAAGTTTCTGGAAGCTTCCACACCAGCGCCTGTCAGATATAAATGTGCGGTCCGTCGGACGGCTGTGCTTTAAATTGTATATAGTGTTGTGTTTGTATGAATGAATGAATGAATGGATGCGTTTGTAAATATAATTATTAATGAATGAATGCGAGTGAGAAAAAAAATTGAAAGAAAAAAATTGAACAATTTCAAGATCTCCCAATTAAAGATTTAATAAAAAAAGCCTAAAAACTAACAAACCCCAAAGTGGGAATGTGTATAGTTATAGTTATAGGATAGTTTTAGTTTGTAAGCAATTAAGCCTTCTCTAACTGCACAAGCCAAATCGGCTGCAGTTATTCATAATGTACCCCAAAGATAAATAAATTCCTGCCTCTCCAGGGAAACTGGAGGGGGGAAAACTGAAAAAAAAGAAAAAAAAAAGACCGCTGTGCAGACAGAAGCAGAGCTCTGATATGTACGCATCGTAGTGAATAACTATGCTGTAGTCTGTGTAATTGATAATGTCCAAGCCACCCAATAATTTCAAGAATTGTGATAGAAACCTGGAAGAGTATCTGAATATACATCAGTATTGTTAGCATGTGTCAAACAAGTAAGTCATTTCAGATTAAGAAAATAATCGATCACGGCTTTCCAGCCTGGAAAGTATTATTAATAAACGATTTTGTTAAAATAACCGCCTGTATTTTAATTCACTGCCAATAACCGTTACAAATGGTTATATCTGGAATAGAGAAGTAATATATTATCTCGGTGCACGTGATCCATTAACAATGAATCTAAAATGTGTTTGCTTTCTAGTAAATAAGTTGCTAAATAATGCTTTACTTTCATCGCTGCTTTGTTTTGGAATGGCAAGGCTAAGACCATTAGTTCTTACCTAAACACTTAAAACAAAAAAGCCACACGTCAACTCGTTCGAGGCTCTCGCTGTGGGTGCGAGTTCGCGCGGCGGAGAGCGCGGGTCGGCAGGCAGCGGGCGGTTTTGCAGGTGGATGCGTCGGGGCGCGCTCTTTGACGCCGGCTAATCCCTCACACCTGATTGCCCTGCGCCCACTCTGCAAACAGCCGCGCGCCCCTGTCCCCTCCGCCACACCCACCGCCGTTGAATCGACGCGTGCCCCTCGCCCCGCGCGCAGTGCTCTGCCTGCTGCGTCCTGTTACAAGCTCCCTTCCCCTCCCCCTAGCACAGCACGTACACAATCTCATTTCCCAACCTTCTCTCTCTCTTTCTCTCTCTCCCTCTCTCTTTCTCTCTCTCTCCCTCTCTCTTTCTCTCTCTCTCCCTGTCCCTCTCTCTCTCCCTGTCCCTCTCTCTCTCCCTGTCCCTCTCTCTCCCTGTCCCTCTCTCTCCCTGTCCCTCTCTCTCCCTGTCCCTCTCTCTCTCCCTCTGTCCCTCTCTCTCCCTCTCTCCCTCCCTCTGTCCCTCTCTCTCCCTCTCTTTCTCTCTCTGTGCCTTTCGCTCATTTTATTATATTTTTTTCTCTCTCGCTGATTTATCTCATCCATTTCTCTTTTCAACCTCACATATGTGTTTACATAAGTGTCACATATTTTCCTTCTTCTCTCCATCCCTTTCTTCTATTTTGCTATCCTCTATTCTCTCCATTTTCCCTTTATGTTCTTTTTTTGCTTCCCTTTCTTTCTTTCTCTCTCTCTCTCTCTCTCTCTCTCTCTCTCTCTCACGCACACACACACACCACCCATCCCACATTATTTATATATATATATATATGTGTGTGTGTGTGTGTGTGTGTGTGCGTGTGTGTGTGTGTGTGCGTGCGTGCGTGCTAGCTTTACATAGTGCGATGATAGGTACGGTGATAGGAATACGTTATGACCGACACATGTCTCCCTCACCCTCAGTCGTGGATAATAAATTAAAACAGGGCTCAGGCCTGGGAACAGCGGTAGATGGAAAAGTCGGATTAATTCGACCCTAAAATGTCAAATACAAAATACATATATTACAAATTATTCTCTTCCTTCCAGTTTGTTTCTCTCTACAACGAGACATGGCACTCCATTTGATGTTACACGCTTTTGTGTTATTCTCTTTTGCCACTCTAAACAATCTCAATTTCCCTCCAACGTTAAAATTATTACCCGTATACTCATGTTACTCTTCATTCGCGTAAACGCGTCGTTAAGCTCACAAACTTAAGTCACACACTTTGCGTCTGTTTAATACTTATGTAAATTTAATACTAGTGGCATGTAGCAGCATAAAAATAGTGCTGAACACAACCACACACAATGCTTTTTCAAATAAGAGCACGCACATTTCCAAAAACAACAAATAAAATATTTACTTATAACACTGGAATGTATTAAATAAATGTTTTAACAAACATATCTATTACGAATAGTGCAGTAACAGTACAAATTATTTACAGTACATGAATTCTTGAAATAACAAGAATATAAGAAGTTGCTATTCTATAACGTACCACATGTACTGCAAGTACTTAATTGTGAGCGATCTCTTCATTGAAGCTGGCAGAATAGCATCGAATAGGCAGAATAGCATAATCGTATATTGAAATTTGTCAGTACAAATCGTACATTTTTCATTGTTTTTGTGTATTATTTCCAGTTCCTGATTATCTAATGTACCTGAAGACTTTTTAAAAGGCTAAGGAATGCCTAGTTTCCTTTGAATTTCTGCGTGCGTTGAAATTAATAATGCAGTTTCTGTGGACCCAAAGAGGGGTTGCAGGAACCACGCTGCCCCCGACAACCCAACACTTTTATTGTTGTTGTAAATTTACTTGAACCACTGTAGAAGATTATCATACATTGATCGCTTCTTTCAAAGTAGTATTCTCATTAAGAATTTTTTTCGAGCTATCAATTTTTAAAACATGTTATTTTAATACTTTTTTTGAAAATTATCATATGAGAACGTTCGGTGGAGTTTGTTGATCTATCAAACTTTGTAATATGATGTTATAATACGAATAGCATACTTTAAATCCGATTAGTGAAAATTATTAAGTACCATTCTTTTTGTTTACGTTTAACTATTACCCTTGAAAATATATTACACTGAAGTTGAGGGTAGTTAATAGGATAACATGGATTAATAGAACACTTGCGTTTAATTTTTTTTATTGCGAAACTGATAACACTTTCCTAGGGTGTCAATGTAGTCAATCATAACGACTAAAATATTTAGAGGTCCAACTAAATCCTTCCCTTATCCAAAAAATTATTATTATTATTATTAAAAATTAAAAATAATAATTTATTATTTCAAATGAGCAAACGCTTGCTGACAGTTGAGCAAAAAAGAAGTTTTACAAATATCAACATTAAAAGGAAATATACAAATATCAAAAAGGTTAAATATAATACAAATAAACAAATAAACAGAAAATAAAATAAAAGCAGACAAATATCCAAATAACAAAACGATAAAATGTAGAAATCTCTTCACTTCAATGCCTGCCTCTTTGGCTTCGAATCATTACTTCATATCTACTGCCATGTATATTTTCTGCATCTTGGTTGTTCCAGTACTGATATATGCTTCCCCGTTGGCTCTTGGTCGCACGCGGTTCGCCCGTCCGCTCCTCCGTCGACGCTTGCCCGCCCTTCATTGTTTAGGGCAAACAGTGGGCTCGCGCAGCGCCAGGCGTGCGGACAGCGGCGTGAGTGGGCTCTCGCCCGCGATAGGGCGTGGCGGCGCCGCCGCGCGCTCCTCCCTTGTTTCCTACACACACACACACACACACACACACACACACACACACACACATTCCGCTGCCAGTGGTACGGATTATTCTATCCCGGGCAGACGGCAAAGCGGACAGCGCTGCGATCTGGGATGCTCAAACTCCGTGCCAGTGGGTATTCGTAACCGAACCTATCATGTTATTAAATCTGACGTTATCTTCTTATGCCTTTTCTAGCCGACAGACGGTTACCCTTTGCGTCCTGATGGAATTCATATTTGGCTATACACTAACACATTTTGCGGGCTTCTTTGATCTGTAGCCAGCAGAACGCGAGGCCTTCCGCGACAACATATACATGAGAGACCAGGGACAAGCAAACGGCGGTACTCGAAAACGCGACCTTTCAGAACGACGCGCTGAGTCGGTACACGATTTTAGCCACCTAGGCAATCCAGGTCTGCAGATCTCACGTAATTCTCCCGCAATAACAAAAGTATTGTAAACACTGTTCAGTTGTATTTTAACAATAACTAGTTGAACGTGGCGTCGTCGACGCTATAATGTGATTTTAAAATATTTTCATGGCTTTGTTAGGAAATGTCATTAGCTTTGTTTGGAAATAGAGATCAGCCGAATGCGGAACATATGTGTTCCCCATAATTATCGGAGCTCTGGAATTTGTTCCGCAAAATTTGTGTATGAACTTGGCTAAAATTCAAGGTCGTTCAAAAGACTGGGGAGTGCAAGACATTACTTTATTTGGAACAGCCCAGATTTTGGGCAAAGTATTGAATAAGCACTGATAGCCCTTAAATATTTTTCTTGTGAAGCTGGCTGTAACTTGAAATATACTTGTTTACCAGTGATGTTCAAAGTTATAACTGCAGAAATAGCAAACAAAATGTACAGACACATAGAGAAAAAACATCTGTTTCCAGTTGAACAGAACGGATGTCTTATAGGTTCGTATGGCTGTAAGGAAATCTTCCTGCTAAGTTAAATCATTTAATATCTGTAGATTTTTAAGATATTTAAGTATAACACATGATTATATTATTTATACAACTGTGTTTCAGCCGCTAGCATGTTAAATGTAAAGTATTGTCATAAATCTCCACATCTGCTATTAATCAACATCATTTATTCGTTTTCATTGCGTCATTAAACTTGTCATAGCAGTCGGTGATATCCAGTGTACTCAAAATTGAGTGATAAAAATTGATAACGGTGACAGGTTGGACGTTGTGAATAATGGGTTTCAAATAGATCGTAAAAACCGAAGTTCTAGCGCAACGCTATTGCATTAATACAGTAGTGGTTTTCGCAGAGGAAATTTTAACAATTTACATTCGATGTTGCAAAGAATTAAATCTGGTACGTTTGGAGGTGCTTCAGGAGTAAACTTGTAAATCGCCTAAATTACTTTTAAAATGCAAACTTTTGCCCCCTAAAACTAATAAGCTTATGTGATGAATGCAACTTTTGATTCGTACATTACTGTATGTATTCAATGATATGGTAAATATTCTTCCTCTATGAGATGAAGTACTGTGTGATGTTGATTAATACATTTAAAGAGTTTATTGTGCATTTATATATATATATATATATATATATATATATATATATATATATATATATATATATAGACACACACACACTTTCAAATACGACTTTGCCCTTTCCATATTTCAGAGTATTTCGTAATAAAACATTGTATCTGTATCACAGTTATATTTATAGCAAATTATGCAAATTAGCTTTATGACATAATTTTCTGATTCTATTTGAAAACGATTATCAATTTATTTGAGAGGCATATACATACGGGATATTAGTACATATTTATAAACCGGCATTTCTCTAATGATTAAAGTAATTAGTAAAGCTTGGGCATAAACATTATATCAGTTTGTTTGTATTATTAATCACGTATAAACGAATACGTAAAACACTTTTAGTATTATTGCATTACTGATCCTGTATTTAAAATTACGACTTACTCGTACATGCGTCATTCTAATTTTAAACAATGTAAAACATCAGATAAGATTTTACTAACTTGGAGGAGCACATAACATTGGGCTATCTTTTGATTTACCATCTCGAGTACAATTTACTTCTCGAGAGTGCTGGAAGGAGAGAAACTCTTGAAGGCCACTGACGTGACTGCTTTATCTGATGTACATGGATAGAAAATTGTGGTACATTTACGATCCTGGGTGAAATATTGCATTATCTCTCACCTTGTAAGCCAATGTAATAATCTATATGTGCTATTTCTAGCTCTTGGTCTGCGTGCTTGCTTTCCACTACGCGGTCCCAGGTTCGATTCCCGGTTCAGTGTGAGTTTTCCTTGCAATGTCCCAGTATATGTTGCTGTGTGTCGATGAGAAAATTCACTTCTCAGGTTGAGAAGACCGAAATACGGGGGGGGGGGGTCTACGTGCTAACCAAATGTGCCTCCTTAACCCATGGCCGCGTTCACGGGCTGTCGCGCCAAGTACATGTGTACATACATATGTGCTATTTAATATGCTCTGAATTTGAAAATACAAAATTTCCGTCAGAAATGCAGCTAGAGACAAAAATAAATTGCAAAAGACAAGACACAATGCAAAATGCACGTATTGGCAGTGTCTGACAATATTTGTCTTTGTCAAAGTTAATGAAACTATAAACGGTATTTGCATAGCAGAACTGAACATAATGAATAACCAGCTGGTCACCATCATTCTTTCAATGTACCAAGCCTCATTTCAGTAAACAATTGCAGCGGTTTAAAACGTATTTGTTCTCTTGAATCGCTATGGCTAATCCTGCTACTGAATGAGATTTTTATCATTTCTAAATAAACGAACATTTTTTAATATTTTGCGTGCTGAAAAATTGTACACAGAAAATGCCTGTTGCGATAGTCGCATTCAATAACACGGTCAATGTGTTTTTACTGCACCATTAATTAAAAACAAAACTCTTTGATTTGCTATATCTGTTGAATAACGTTCTGTTGTTTTGAACTTCGATTTACTGGTTGAATTATATGTCCTCGGAATAGATAGAATTTCAATTTAAATACATTACATTGCAGTGATGTTTTTCAATGCATGGAATTACCCAAGTCCATTTCACTTAATTAAGAGGAAATTCAAAGCGATCTGAAACTATAAACAATTCCTCTAATATAATCCATTTTTAGATATTTTTGCATGAATTTTTATCCATTTATCTCTATCGTTATTGTCTGTATTACTAATTTACAATTCACGCAGAAATTGAGAACTAACTATGCAGCATTTGACCTTGAGAACGATGAGTGTGGTTTTGTCATAGGATATCGAGGAACTCGAAAAGAATCGAAAATAAAAATGCCTACTTGTCCGGATGACCGAGATCGTTAACGGACTAGTGCTGTAAGGCATCTTCTACCCTAGGAGGTGGTGGGCAGACTAAGCGACCTCGGCTACCCAAGTTGGCTTGGGGCGTTTGACTGAAAGGCGAGGCGCTGAGCCGGCCCACGGTCTGGTCACCTAGGCCATCCAGGTCGGCGGACCAAGGCAGTTTCTAACGCTCCGAAATCTAAAAGCTGTGCTTACGTGCTCATTGTAGAACAAGAGCATATTCCTCAGGTTCACGCAAAAATGTTTAACCTCAGCTACGAGACGCTTTCACATTTGGAACAGCAGAGCTATTGTGATTGTGCCAAAGAATCGAGTTCTACAGACACTTCGTAGGGATTGAGTAGAAAATCTCTCGATCAAATATTAAACAGTGCTTCTTTGATCATTTTAAAATTTACAATATCCATTCATATGGTATGAAATACCTCTAGTACGACAGTCGTAAGCTTTCGGCATACGCTGAATTAAACGTTGATGCATCTTTCTAGTTCTCAGTTTCTGGCGTAGGTCGGAGAAATGTCTTAAACAAATCGCCACAGACCGTTCGCAATCTTTTCTTTCTCATTCTGTCCTCAATTCCATCTTTAGGTCAGGTTTATGGGCTGACCCAGCGTCTCTATGACCCCATATACTGCAACCTCATACATCATTCTTGTTTTTATGTGCAATAAAACAAATAAGTCAATGAATAAATAATATTAGAATGACCTCAAAAGACCCGTTATTTTAATGAGTACGCGGATATCAGTACAGAATTGCCAATCTGCATCATCAAAGATTGATTAACTAGTGATTGCAGGCAGGTGAACTTCTAAGGTCATTAGTACCGTAAGTGTCGTGCGTGTTTTTAGCGGAAGGTGGCAGTGATCTTCCCCGATAGATGGTGAGATCCAAGGCCGACATATCCGTCGGCTTGCAGGGCTTTTCCCAACCAGGTATCTCCCACCACTGCCCCAGTCGGGACAAGCTCTAAGCCCACGACCGGTCTCTCAACATATGTGATACGGTAGTGTATGTGAGTGTGTGTGTGTGTGTGTAAGGGGTGAGGATAGGACAAGGAAGAGAAAGGAAAGAAGTCGTGCGGTCCGTGACCCGTTTATTAGGGTACTGCTCCGGCATTCGCCTGGTGTTGATCGACGGAAAACTGCGAGTGAGAGCAACCGGGCGTTAGAATGCACCTCGAGACAGCGGCAGAATTCGACCCAGCTGTGTAGGCATTATCGAAAATCCTACGCGAACTCTAGGGCTTCCCGGACACAAGGCTGCAGTGACGTCGATTGATGTTTTACTGAACCAACTAAGCCGGTGGACGTCGAAGAGAAAGAACCTCTGCCGAGGAACACCGGGGGGTCTCTCGTCCTCCCCGCACAGGGCGGTGCAATTTCAGGCGCGCGGCGCACCCCGATTCGTCTCCGAGCGGGGGCGTAGGGTGGCCCTTTACTCCAGCATCTGTCCTTGCCTCGCGAGCGGCCTGCGCTCTAAAACACGGGGGCGGGCGGAGCCATATGTGCGCTTACCCTCAGCCGCTTCGGACCTCGCCCCACCGATCCACCCGCCCGCCGCGCCGCCTATTCCCTGCTCCCCGAGTGAGAAGCATGGCCGTCGGAATGAAGTTCATTCTCCACTGCTGGGGTCGAGTGGAGCCGTATTCCCCAAGTGCACCTCGTGCGTATTTTCTGTCAGAATTTCTCTAAGCCAAACTGGATCAAATGGAAAATAATGTGTTCACAGGGCAGAACTCAGAATGGTGGTAATAATACAAAATAAATGTGACCTGGGCTGTCTGGGTGACGCCGGGTGATCGCGGTTTTCTTCAGGGCTATAGTTCTAATAGGGCATGCTACAGCCCTGAAGAAGACCGCGATATGAAGTCCGAACCGTCGGCACCTCTGTCTTGGACGCGGCGTCACCCGGACTGCGGAGATCATGACTCTGACCGTGGAAGCCTACGACATCACAAAATAAATGTCTTAAAATATTTACAAAAGCCTCATGAATTATTATTATCCAACAATTACTCATAGAGCTAAAACTCGAGCTCCTCCACGGCAGTACATTAAAAACATCGAAAATATTCTACGAAACACTACGCAACGCACGTGTCACCAAATACACCAACTAGGTCAGGCATTTCAGAATAACTTAATGATACCCGAAAGATGTTTTCAAACCTCTTAAAATCTAACTAGACAAATATTTCTACTATTACAACTCTACAACACCTGGAATCAAATTTTAATCTAAGTATCTCTTAAAATGTGCATCATCAAATGAAAGTGGGTTGGTTTAACCATGTGGTTGATTATCCCTAAAGTGAAGTACTCATGTATCAACAACCTTGAAAGGCAGCAAATAGCAAATAAAAAAAGCGCGGTGGAAAACCATTTGATGTTCATCTTTTAGTGCGTTATTACTCACTTCAGTAAATAATTGCTCCGATTTGAAATAACTGATTCACGCTTTTAAATCATTTGTGTTAATTCTTTTACTGAATGTCGTTTTCTACGTTTCTATTTGAGGCAACATTTTTCTGTAGTTCATGTTGAAAATGTCCACAGAGAAAATGTCCTGTGCGTGTTCTCGGTGTGAGAGGTATTGCTGTTCGAATTTTGCTCATTCACCGATAAAGAAGTTATCATGGAGCTGGACGCCAGAAGTGTTCTAAGTGAGTAACATTCGACAGTATTTCTATTTCCTAGATTTGATCAAAGGGTAAGAACATATACACATGGCA
Source organism: Gryllus bimaculatus (assembly GCA_017312745.1). Taxonomy (NCBI): domain Eukaryota; kingdom Metazoa; phylum Arthropoda; class Insecta; order Orthoptera; family Gryllidae; genus Gryllus; species Gryllus bimaculatus. The sequence continues at coordinate 1,012,621 of BOPP01000133.1, forward strand.
AAACTGAAAACCAAATGTTCACCATGATCGTTATATTGCCTGAAGCCTCATTCAATTGATAAGTGAACCCTTTTGTAACGACAGATTCGTGCTCTGAAATCACTTGTTGTAGTTTTACCATTGAATGCAGATTTCATGATTTTTGAGTTAGGAAATATTTTATGTACTTCTTGTGGAAAGTTCACGTAGAAAGTGTGTGCGTACTCGCAGTGTAAATGGCATTACTATCGGAATGAAGTCAATTCACAGCGATGGTTTTTGGCAATGACAGTATTTGGTGGTGGCGATGGTACAACGGTTAATTTGCGCGGAAGCGGTGGATTTTTTAGGCAAAAAATCCTTCGTACGCCTTCCTTCGGAGGGGAAGTAATTCCGGCTGTCCCATGTTAGTAAATTTACTGTATGGAAAACATAATCAAGCGTAAATAAAGTCTCGGAGCTAAATTCAAATCGCCTCTTTCGTCGCCCAGGAAATGCCTTCTTTGTCCGCTAGTTAGTGAAAGGACTATAGCGGAATTTACGTGGTCGGACGGAATAGCAGATCTAATGGCCTGAGTTTCGCCACGTAACAAAAAGCATCAGTTCAATTCACTCCACAACTCCGGGGGTCTAGTGGCACTGAACTCGTCGTCGTCAGGTCCAAACCACCATGAAGTACTTTCAATCAGAATTTTTTCAATATATTTCAACCTGAGATACTCTAAACTGCGACATCTTTAGTCTCTAAGCGTGGTAGTCCAGTGCAGCACGTAAAATCTGTCAACTCACTCATTTGATCTATCACATCATTTTATTAAACGTTTGTCGTAATAGTTGTTTGAGAAATAAGTGTCACAACTCACCTTATTTCTAGTTTGGAGGTTACTCAAACGAGGTTAAGTTGATAAACACTCAATTATTCAGTATAAGAATATGTTACGATACGAATATTGAACAACCGTTCATCGAATTAATAGAAACCCCCTTCGGAATGGGACACATATTTACATTTTGGGGGATTTACTTTTCTTTCCTTTTACACGAAAGAAATGAAAGAAAATGAAAATAATGGTAGGAAATGGTGTGCGATATTTGATATTCTCGTCAACAGCAAGATCAGACGTAGTCCGATCATACTTATTTCAATAGAACATAAAGTTTTTGTGGCTTTATTGCGGAGACATTCACTTCAAACACTGGGGTCTGGGACCAAGTGTAGAAACAGCCGAAAAACGATTATACTACATTGTGATAATACTGATATTCTTACGAAAATTAATGTATTTTCTCTTCTCGTTTGAATGAATTAGTAGCAAATGCAACTTTTTTTGAAATGTATTTTGTATTATTATTATTGTGTATTGTACAATGTTCAATCTTACAAAATATGAAAACCAAAATATGTTCGCAACATGAATATTAGTTCGTGTAAAATGCAAAACTTTTACATCGCGACTTATTGTTGATTGTATTACTAATAACATGAACATAGTATGAGAATTTTTTTTAAAAATCGATAATAATCGAATTTAAATTTCGATAATTTATTACTGCTTTTGAATGTATCATGATATTACAATTAAAAATGATTGCAACAATGCCCTAGACCTGCAAAATATCACCAATATTTTAAAAGTTTCACTAAAATAGAAGTTAATGGCTTCCATTCACGTCAGTCTCGGATGTTAAGCACCTAACAATTCAGAAAAGACAGCCGTCTTGTGAGGATCCAGCGCTGCTAAGTGAGTGGCCGAGTGCGTTTCATCGTGCGTTTTCCTTTGCGCCGGGGACCCGCGCGCCCTCTGGCGGCGCGTGCGGCAGATTTCCATGCGGACGAAACGCGATCGCGACGGCTCTCCGCCGCCGAGGAATGTTTTCATTCGGCCCCCGAGAGCGCTTGCTTTTGTCGTTCAATTTCCAACGGCGACGGCGACGACGGAGGGGCCAGGGCAGCCTTTCAGACGGGAGGCGGCGCGACGCCGGGGAAGAGCGGGTCGAGGATGGAGGGAGTAGTTGGGGTGGTTGAGGGCGTTTTGCGGGATGGGTGGTGACGGGTGTTGAGAAGATGCTTGGAAGTGACAGAAGACGGGTGGTGGGCATGTGGTCGATCACGCCCACTGTTGGAAGCGTGGGATCATGAACTGCTTTGTCGGGGTGGTTGAGCGTGTTGCTAGTTGAGATTGGGTAAAACCGGTAGATTCATTGGAGGTTGGGACGAAGTTATCAGTTGATTTGGTGCAAGGTTGAGTTTAAAGTTGTTAATGATTGAAAAGTTTGTATAGTAATCTGGTGGATTATATAATGTTTTATTAAGGTAACGTATTGTTGGGTGGTTGAGCAAATGACTTTTTAGATTGACAAGACGTTGAGCTGTTGAGATATTGGTGGCTGAGATACATATGACACTTGTTTATTGTTTATTTAACATTTACATTTGTTTATTGAACATTTTGGTTAAATAATTTAGGTTAAATTTTGTGTGTCTGAAGTTAAGACGTTGAGCTAAGGATAATGTGGGCCTTGTTTAGATAAGACCAATTGGTAAAGTAGTTGTCAGTCACAACGTCGCCCAACTGAGTGTTATTGCAGGTAGGTAGGCTGTTGAGCAGTTAGATGTTCCGGCGGCAGGCAAACTTCGTTCGTTGAGCAGTCTACGCATTTGAGCGGAGCGTAGGGTTGCGCGGGCGAGGTGATGGAAAGGCGGGATAATAGGAAGGAGGGTGGGAGGGCGTCTGAGGAAATATCCGCGGCGTCTGAGAGACGGACAGGTTTAATACCGCCGCCGCTCGACTCGACTCGTCGCAGTGGCCCTCTCCCGCGCCCTCCGCAGCGCCTGCGCGATCGTCAGCAGCGGCGCCGACACGCCCCCGCCACCGCCTCCACCCTCAGCCACGCCCCCTCCCAAGCCTCCCACTCTGGTCACGGGCAAAATCCCTGCAAACGCCTGCGCCACCATCCCCTACGACTAAGCTCGAACCAATACTCTAGCCTAGGCTGACGGGGCTTTTTCAAGGCTGTATGTGCCTCTGACATGAGACCGCATATGCTTGTCAACGTCGGCACATCTTCTTGTGCGGCGGCGTCACCCCGACACTCTAGATCATGACTTTGACTAAGCCTAAAACATTACTTTATTGAATCTACGGTAAAACTCCTGCCAAAATTGTTGCGCCACCATACACCTACGCCCAGTTTCAGCTCTGCGCTCCAGCATACGCTTCACTGACAGACAAACCTTGTCTTCACGCACCCTCTAATGTTCTACGTTCTCGCAACCTTCTTCGCCTTGATAACGGATCAAAACTCCTGCCTATACTTTTGCTGCTGCTAGGCTCCACGACATTCAAACCACTGCCTAAACATCTCTCAAATATACCCGACATCGCGTCTCTCCTCGGCGGCTCTACCTTCATCCACCTTGCCCAACTCTGATTACAAGCTTACGTCACATTCACATGCCGCCGCCTTTTTTTCTCACCGCAAAAACCCTCTTCTCCACATTCCCCCGCAATGCTTACAATCCCGCGTTTGCGCACTTGCCCGCTTCCGTGGGCTCACCCGAGGACCAAAACCTCTGCCTACTCTTCTTCATCGAATCCGCTTCCGACCCTCCCCTCCTCTGCCCTCCAAAGTAAGGTCAAATCCCCTCATACATTCACTCTCCACATCCAATGCTGCCTCTGGCTTCGCCTCCGCCCTTTCCTACATCTTCGCCCAGACTGTCTCGTCCAACACTCTGGACTCCGCCACCTCATCTCCATGCTCATGTCCTACCCCAACGTAAAACCTCGCCCACCTCCGCCCCTATACTCACATACCACGGGCGGTCACGCCCCATTAACTTTCCCACCCCTTGTCCGTCTGTTGATTCGCCCCACGGCCAAGATCTCTTCTTCGTCTCGGCCAACAACCTCCAACCGCTATCTACACACTCTCACCCACCCCTCGCCCGTGCCACATCAGGACCACCCCTGCCCCCGCCCACGCCCCCGCCGCGCGCCGCCCCCAGCGCGTCTCCATTCACCTCCCTCTACTCTGGGGGGGGGGGGAGCGA
>BOPP01000133.1:1018607-1053190 GCA_017312745.1 Gryllus bimaculatus
GACCCTTGGTGGAACGCGTCTTGATGGAACCCTCGAACACAACGCCGTCGCTATATCTACAGAGAGTGCCGCCTTTCAGCAGTTACATCACGTAACATGAATTATGGCCACCATATTAGGAAATGGTATGATATTCATCTTTCACGTTTTATTTTGCCATTTTCTTGAAGAAAAAACAACTGTTTTTTTATATATTTTGTGTTACTAAGGTTGATTTATAGAAGGGATGATTTATTAATGTTTTGAAAATTCTACCATTTAGAATGACAAGGCTTCAATAGAACAAATTGTCAGTGTGAAATGGTTATATCTGACTTGTGCTACAAGTAAAACATGTTACTGATTCAATTTGTGAACAAATAGCAACACTAAAGTAATTACTAGAGTAAAGGTGGAGAGATGGCCATGTAATGAGTTAAAGAAATATTGACATTAATATTTCCTAAACGTCTGAAATGTTAGTCGGAACCCTATCATTCTAAATAATTAAATTGTTCATTCAGTCCATTTACCTTTTTAATTTAGAATTATTTTCTTCCAAAATAATTGAGATCTTTCAGAACATGGTGTCAATTTACTTATTTTAAGGATTCCTTGCATATACCGTGACGACGCGTTTTATTTTAAATGTTCTCTCACTGTTGCAATCTATTTTATGGGACAACAACCCTTTCATTGCGCCATATATCTCTTTCATTGCCCTACTGCGTCAGTGGTTGGCTCTCTGACACACTCGGGTCGCCTGTGGTTTGAGACTAGTTGAGGTGGAGAATTTTCGTGTGGTGATAGACAAGATTTGTCACGACGTCCTCGCGGTGAGCAAAGATTCCGGTAGAGAACACAAAATTATATTGAGAGCGTAGGCTTCCGCGGCCAGAGTCAGTATTTACTAGGCTGTCCGGGTGACGCCGCGTCCATGGCGAAGATGCCTTCGCCATGGCACCTTCGCCATGGACGCGGCGTCACCCGGACAGCCTAGTAAATACAAAATTATATTCTCCGAAAAAATTTAATATATAAGAAACCAATTTGGACTGTTGGCAAAAAAATAGGACAGATGACAGTAATTGAAAACCATGAAGAAATGAATGAAACGAAATGCTGAAGATAGGGAACTGTGAGACACGATCCAAAACACCGGAGCGACCTAAAATACCCACACCAAATATAATTCCTTGATGTGGTACTGGTGAAATGATCTTCTCTATATGAAGTCATAAGTTGCACGCTTAAAATCCATGGAACATTCCACATCGAGGGTGGATAAATTGTTGTACGCCACGAACATAGAATCATACGTCACCAAATTCTCCATTTTAGTTTCCAAAACTCGACTATGAAAACATCTTTTCTACCTATTATATTTTCACAATAATTTGATGACGAATTATATATTAATATTAATAAGAATTTTAAAACTTTTAAAGCTAACCAAGACTATTTGCAGGACACGCAGATAGTCTTGAAACGACTTCCGAAGAAATGAAGGCAGTAAAGCATTCCATCTATTATTTGCACAATTTTATTAAAATTATGTGTTTATACTATTAAAATGGTTAATAATAGCTAGCAATGACACACATGAGACCCACCACTATTGAATTTAAAGGAAAAAAATCACGAAATTTGGTTGAGTATAAACCTCAAACTGCTTTCTAAAGTACAACATTTGTTTTAAACATAAGCATTTTAGAAGCCTAAGATACAAAACGATAACGATTCTTTTCTTTTTGAAAGTTATTAGCAGTGTAATTTATAGATATATCAAACAATAATAATAATAATAATAATAATAATAATAATACAATAAATATTTATTATATTATTTCTACTATTTTCTTACTATTATTATAAATATTTTTATTATTATTATTATTATTATTATTATTATTATTATTTTTATTATTATTATTATTATTACTTCTATAGTTAAATCGATCTGCGGACGTTTATACGTATTATTATATTTTGTGTACACTACTCACATTCTGCAGTGCTCCCAGGCCAGTGCTAGTTGAAGCACGTGCGCGCGTGCATTTCAGCCCCGCAAACGGCAGCACGGCAGCGCAGCTCCTCCAAGATTTATCGATCCAGCCCGGCAGATATATCGACGGCGCCCGCGGAGGCAGAGATGAATGTGCCCCGGCCACCGGCAGCCGTCCGCCTCTCACGGGCCAGCCCTTCGCTCCGCAGGGCGCGTGCCATCACCCCCGGCCTTTCGCCACTCTGCGCCTTCGGGAGTATCGCGAGCAGGATTGTTTAACAAGGCCGAAGCGAAGGGGTTTCCAGGAACACGTGTTGAATGCACCGTATAACGGTATAGAAGAGGATATTTGGGTTTAAGTTCGTTAGCAAGAAATGACAATCTCATACGTTGAATTTGAAATAGCTTTTCTCACGCATCTCGAAGCTACGGCACGCCTCCTTTCTCCTCTTCCATGGCGTGACCCTGAGTTCGATTCCCTACCGGGCAAGGTTCGTCAGCGTTTTCCTTACATGTCTCCTAATAGTCCCGGTATATGACCCCAAAACGTTACTGGTAGGTCATGGCCCGTACACGCCCTTGGGTCGACGCGCCAAGTATAAGCAAAAAATTACTGTTATTATTTCAGGAATATGTGCAGCTTTTTGATGCTTTTAAACTGTAGTGTATATTTAATAGAATTTCTTGCTATGGGTCATTAAAAACTGCACGTGCACATCTTGTTATACACAAAACATTTCACTTAAAATTTCAGAAGTATATTTATACAGCTCTGTGTTCATAGCGGCTACAGATTATTTTGTTTCAGAATGTGTATACCTCTCAATTCATTAACCGTGAATAATCTGGACGACGTGAAAAACGATTGAGGTTTAGCGAGCATATACAGTATTTTTCTTTTGTGCCTGTTCTACAGGTCTTTCAATGGTGCGATGGAATTGTACGGCTTCAGCTAGTTAACTTAAAACATCTTTGAATCCATCCAACGGAGAATTTCAAACGAATTTTACGCCTAGATAACTACGGCTTGTCTCGACACCCTTCCTTCACGTTATTACCACTAAAATATTGCCACTAAATTAAATACGCGCGTTTCATATTCCTGTTATCCATATGTGTTTAGCTGCTTATCAAAACATAACTCCCTTTTCACCTGCGAAAGCGGACCTTGTGTTCTGCGAGCATACTCCCGCTGCCCGGGTCCGAACGGGAGCAAGTTCCTAGGTTCAGCTGCCGGGCTAGGTACGCGCCCCGTAATCGGTGATCTGTGCAATCCAGTTCCGTTTCGGATGAGCACCGCTGAGGTCCACGCTTGCTGCATTCGCTCTTTGGACAAGGTGCCACGTGTTGAGCAGTGTGCCGTGTGACAATTTAAGTGTAGTGCGTAGCCAGAACTTTGAACTTCAACTGTGACCAATTCTATTCTATAATTGTAACAAATGTAAACTTCACTTTTAGCCAATTGTTAATGATTTAATTGAAATCCAGTTATTTCGTTTTAAATAATGTTTAAGACTGTTCACAATAAATAGCTTGTGCAATATTTTATTTTATTTAATATTTTTGCATTTAATTTGCTCTTACTGCAGGTTTATCTTTGGTTAGGGGGTGTTAGGAATCCTATTCTTCCGATCGCGTTTCCAGTATCTCCTCACTTCCATGGCGTACAAAGAATGTAACGAGAATCTCAGTTGGTCGTATGTCTAGAAGAGGGGTGTAGATGTCACGGCAAGCGCCATGCTTCAACCGGATACCTTTTTACCCAATATTTACTGTCAATAAAGCTAGTGAATATTGGTACTCATTTTGGAAAGATGGCTGAACGAACCTTAGCGTGTGAAATATTATTCATTATAATTACATCATGTTGTCATCAGTCAAAATCCGTTTCCTCCTCTAACTAGCGCCATTCCTCCGGGGAACTCACGGACAAGCGTGAGTTAAAATTCCTTTCCAGCGACTCCCTTCCACAGTCATTTGCCCTTCTCCCCTTAGCTCTAACATCTTCAGAGAATCACAGTTAATGAATCATCTCCTATATTATTCCTGTAGTATACATCTTTTGCAGCTCTCAATATTTCGGAAGAGGAGATCATCCATACAAAATCAAATATAGGAATAAAAAAACCGACGTAGGTAAATACTCTTTTGCCAACCGGACAATAACTGACTGGAACAATTTACCTGCTGCAGTACTGGCGACTTTTCCCTCCAGTGTGCGTTGCTTCCGGAAACGCCTAGAGAATTGCGTGTGATGCCAAATAACTGTGTATGCTAGGTCTTCTTAGACATTCTCCTTAGTTTTACTTTGTTTTTACTTAGTTGTACTTTTCATATTACATATATGTAATATTAATATCTCTGTATATGTGCTGTAAAACTCTGCCACCGAGGGAAAGCTCATTAGCAGAAAAATAAATATTATTATTAACATGTGAGAGTTTTCACACGAGTACGCTAGCTATGACATATTACAGAAAACTCATTTCTCATAGTTCAATCTTTTCCCAGAATTTTCAAAACAATATTTATTGAGGGGAGTTCCAATCTCAGAACCAGGTGGAAATGACCATAGCTTCACCGTCCGTCACGTAATACCCCAGTTCAGCTGGTCTGATCATCCCACGTCATCGCCCACCCGTCGCAGGGGACCCTTCCCCGCTCCGCGGCACACCGCACCCGCTGTCCTCTAACGTCTGGCGACGCCCCAGTCCCAGCCCCGCCCCCTCCACCCCACGAGCGCGCGCAGAGTGGCTGCGGCGCGCAGCAAATATTTGCTGCGCCTCTTAGCGCCGCCCGCGCCGCCTCCCAGCGGCGGCTCCCATTACTCCCGGTCATTGCGCCCCGCTCACGGCCCCGACAGCGGCCCGCGCACGGCCGCACGCCCCGCACGGCCCCACGGCCCGCCACTGCCCGCCACGGCCGCCACGCCCCCACGCCCCCACGCCCAGCCAGCCGCCTCGCCGCCTGGCGCCGTCGCATTGTTCGCCCCTCCACCACCCGCATTGTCCCTACCGCTGCGCTACTGTTCCCCACAGTCTGCCACCTGCCACTGCCGCAGTCCGTCACCTGCCACTGGCACAGACCAGCAACGGTCTTGCCTCCTGCCACTGCCCCGGCCCTACCCCTCTGCCTCCTATTCTCTTCACGTTTTCTCTTGCCCTAATTCTCCCCACGCTCCCCGTTGCCACGCCCTTCCTGCCTCCCTCCCTCACTTCCAGCCACCGCACCCTGCGACCGTTTTGTTTCTGCTACTTCTCCCCGCCCTCGGACTTCGCTCGCCACTACCTCTACCCGCCATTCCCCTTCTGCTGCTCGCTCGCCTTAACCACCTTCGCTCTCAGTCTCTGCTCGCACCAAACCCTTCTCGCTTCATCACCCCCTTTTATGCTCCCCCACCCCGACACCACTCCCCTTCCTTCCAGACCCCGCTCCTTCCGACCGTTCCATTTGTTACTTCTTCCCGCTCTTACTCTCCCGCTCGCTGGCGCACCTCCCCGACACGAATCTTTTTATTTTGCTATTGAACCCGTTCCCCGATACCACTACTTTCCGGGTCCTCTCCCTCTTATCACGTGCAACTTCAGCTACCTCCTTTTCCCCCTCCCCGCTTCCAGCCACCGCACCTTCGGACGTTCCATTTCTGCTACTCTTCCCCGCTCCATTCTTACACCCCTTTCCCCTCACCACTCACCTCCTGGCCCTTCTACGCTCTCCGCCCTTAGTCTCCCCAACGCTTTACCTCTTTCTGTCTCCCTCCTCGTCGTTGCTTTCTTTTCCTGATATCAATCTCCGCTCCCCATTCTACCCCGGTCCCCGCTGTCAGCCTTTTTACCCGCCACCGCTTCTCGTCACCACGACCCACCATCACCGCCCTTTCTGCTCTCCTGGCTCGCTCTCCACTACCTGCCACCACTTCCCTTATTTCTCGTGAGCTCAGAGCTAGTCACGGCTGGGACGGTGCCCCACTGGTAGGAGATACTTGGTTGAGGGAAAAAACGACAGAACTCAAGCCGACAGACAGGTCAGTACGGGTACAGTAGGGGAAGATCACTGTTACCTCCCGCGATGAAACATGCACTACGCTTACAAGAATAATGATCAGAACATTTAACGGGTTCGAAATCAGTAATCAATTAATCCTTCCCGACTCCCTGCCGCCGTTTCACGCCAACGCCGGGGCAAGATCTCAAAAAGCTAACCAAATATGAAAACGTTATCCAAATTTAATAAAACTGTGAATACAATGTTTCTGGGCACGTTTTACGATTCCAGTGACAAAATTGCAAAGCAAGGGCGGATCCAATATGGTGGATTAAAATTTTAAAGATGTCTAAAAATGTTTCAATTTTCATAAAAATTGGTAAATATGTTTTTATCAGTTCGCTGATTTCAATTCCAATGTTAATATTGAAAAAACAAAATGGTGGATTAAAAATTGAAAAATTTCTTAGAATATTTCTGCACGTTATATAGAATAGCAGCCAAAATCAGGTTTTTTAAAACATTTCAATAGCTAAATAGTTGAGAATGAAGTTTTTACAAATTTCGTTGTGGAACTCTGGGGACGTTATAACAGTTTTCGACTTAAAACATTTTAATTATTTGTAATTCTGGTAAACATTGTACTCAACATCACGATTTTTGTCCATTTTTGTGAACGATAAAAAATGCTCAAAACCGAAATAGGAGCTCACTCATCCGCCAGGTTTACAATTATGCAGAACGTCACTGTAACGCCTCAGATATTTTCTAACCGTGGAATTAGACACTCTGGGAATCAGCCTTCACAACTGATTGCTTAAAATTCTCTAAATAAATTTGTTTTCACTTTTGGCCAGCTTTTTGAGATGTTTCCCCGATGTGCGCTCCCCGTCGCCGCTTGCCGGCTTTTTTCGCCAGTGTTCGACACAGTCGCGGTCTTCCCACCGCACCTCCACTTCCCCTCTGCGGCCGCCGCGCCCTCTCGTGTCCAATCCCACGTCTCTCTCATGCGCTCGTTACCGCTCACAAAGGAGGCAAGCGCCTGCGAACGCGACTGCATAGCAATTGCTCAGTTGCGCAGTTCTAGCAGGCGAAATTACCATTTGAGGCAGTCGCGTAGCTGCATAAAGCGCCAAGCGTACCCATGCACTTACAGTTTGGACAAAACACTTAGGTCGCTTATTAATCAAGCTATCAGCGTAATACTGTAATATATTACTATCGAACCTTCAAACTTAACATCTTGAGATTATTTGTAATTAAGACGCGAACATCTGAATTTTCTCGAGAATATTCTTCGGGTTTCATTATTGTCTAGCAAATGTCTAGCAAATTATAGTCTTGTGTCTAGCAAATTATTAAAGTGCTTATCAATTCATTACAAAAATACTACACAAAAGTTGTAACAAAATTAGCACAAATCAATTTAATGGATCATGAGTTAAAGAATAATAAGGGATGGGTGGAAGCTTGAACGCTCAGAACCGCATGAAAATGTGCTTAAAATATAAATCGCTTACCCCCAAAACTGGGGTACCAGATATTCCCATTCAAAACTGTACGTCTTGCGGTAAGAGAGATTAGAATGATCATCTATTCAAAGCCTAAAAGAGGAATTTTATTAACTCGAAGAAACAAAATATCCATATAATAGGTCCAAAACAACACATATTTCCATGTCGTGACAAACAAGAGCATATGTTCTTCCTAATATTGTAAAGAAAATAATTGCCCACAAAACGTTTTGGTGGACACAAAAAGTGGATGATTATTTCCTTTACCATATTATGGATTACCACAAGATATCTGCTACCATGACATAATTTATATGTTCTTCTCTTTGGGTAAGAAATTACAGTTATTGTACATAATCATTTTCTTTCAAAATAAACCGTAAAGAAGATTTTAAAAGTGTACTTGATATTTTATGCAATGTTCACATCAGAATTTAAACAGACTTAAAATTCAAAATATTGCCGAGTACAAATGTGTGAAGATATGACAGTACTCTTTTCAAGTAACAGAAACTGACATACGGCTGATCGCTCGGTCTGAAGGAGGAAATTGACACAAATACTATTACAATTCACTTTTCGCACGCGGCTTTCTAATTAGACATTTTTGATCATAACGAAATATATTTTCTATTTATCTGTATTTGAAAAAGAAATAAAATGTACCAGGAATGCTACCAGAATATCGGGGTTTACAGAAGAAGACCCCCTACGTCTATGAGTGGGAATGAAAAAAAGCGAACAACTTAGAAAATAATATTAATGACCTTAATATTTTATTCATTAATATAACCGAAGAGAATGACCTCATCTATAAGAACTAAAATTGTTTAATAGTTTATTATCCAGTTGCATTTATATTTTCATGTGCTTTTTGGTAAATTAGGAATAGTAAGATGTTCCTGTGACAAGAGGCAAGGCGCTCGACGTACAGTTTTGCATGAGAATAACTGGTACCACAGTTTTGGGGGAAAACGATTTACATTTTAAGCACATGTTCGTGCAGTTTTGATTATTCGAGCTGGTGCACATCCCCTATTGTTCTTTCACACTTCATTATCAATTACATGGGTAGTGCAAATTGTGTTACAATTTTTCTATTGTATTTTTTTATGAATGAATTGATACGCACTTTAATAATTTGCTAGACCTAATATTAAATAATGGAATACAAAGAACATTCTCGAGAAAATACAGATGTTTGCGCCTTAATTACGGAACAATCTGAGGATGTTACGTTTCTTTCGAGTGACGCTACATTTTGTACAAGAAGCGCCTTTTTTTCCTTAATTAAGATTAATGAAGACGAGGGACTGCTCCTCCGTGCCGCCCCAAACAGAGCTACCTTCAGCCTGAACCACCATTAATCCAGCCCACTGAACTTTCTTCCACTGTGTTCGCTTCCAACTTATCTGGCAGACACGGACGACGTCTTTGCGAAAAGAAGCGAAGATGCTTTTGCAGGGAGAATTCTCCGCAACAGGCAATAGCCCGCTATCCACGTAACAAATGCGGATATGATAACATAACCAGAGTAAAGATATTTTCATCCACAAATAAACCACTACGAAAAATTAAGAGATATTAAAAAATATTAATATAATCATAAGGTTTTTAGCTTTTCTATTTATTGTTGAACATGTGGAAATTGGTTACAACTTTACAACCCGATATTTGACGTGTGCGGTATCAACAAAATCTTCGTACGTTATCTTGAGCCCTAGAATCCCTTCTCTCTTAGTTTGACTAAATGTTTATTGAATTATAAATAAGAAAAGCGACGAGCGGTTTTGGTAATATTTTAAAATAAGAAATATTTAATCTCATTCAATAGAAATAAGTATTTGCAAAGGCAAATGAACTACATATTTAATTTGAGAGTAATAAATCTATTTATAGAATAGTATATTATTCAGAGTAAAATTTGTCATAAATTTAGAAACTAACGAAATTTTCATCAACTCATTATATTTTTGGCCTACCTGTCATACTTTATGAAATGCATCGCACTGAATGTGCAAAAATATAGTTTTCCCCTGACATTCTGTACGAAACTGTGATCTACGTCACTTATGCTTTAGTGTGCCTAGCTCCATCATTCACGCTTTCATACGTTATGCGTTGTTGGGTAAATAGAACCCCAGAAATATGCGTAATTTATTTTCGCCAGACGACCAATCCGCGTCGCCCGCGAGCTACTAGTAGCACGTGGGGAAATGTTCGGTCGATCGCAATGACATGCTCAGTTTGTGGCTCACAGAAATCGCCAAGCCACTAGTAGTTTGTGGTGAAGTTTTGAAAGAAATTTCATCAGCGCTTGTGTCGTATAGCGACCGCGAAGAAACATTTGTTGAGAAACTGGAGCAATAAAATCAACCATGTAACGTAGAATGTTGCAACACTCGAAAGGGGCCTGCTTTGCGGTTGCAGAGAAAAGGAGTAATTAAAAATCAGAGCACACATTTTATATGCAACATTAAATATATCTGGAATTAAAGGAGGCAGCAAAATCATTTTTCGACGTTTTCTCTAAAGTACGTCTCTAAAATATAATGTCAACTACAATAATATGCAAAATAATAATTTTAAATGGGAACAGAAGTTGAAAGAACACTGTGCTCTCCGACCATGTGAGACGGGCCACTGGTTCTACAGATACATAGGAACTCATGAAAAATAGAAAAACAATGAGACTGATTCTATTTCACGGAAAAATGCATATATTTTTTGTGTTTTTGGCCTATTCCCATTTCATTATTACCTTTCCCACATTTTATAAAGTTCAAATATACTCAACATTTGTATTGTTGACTTAAATTCAACATAATTGTAATTCCTTAATTTCGAAAATTACATTTTTGGGAGAGGTAACCTTTATGAGAAGTCATATTTTGGAAAACTTTATAAGGAAAGTATAAAAGGAAATATTTTTAATGTGACTCTTATTAGCAGGGTTTCTACCTAAATCGGAGAGGGTGTATTCCTATGATTTGAAGTAAGTTATGGTAAAACTGTGGAGAAATAATGATTTTATTTCAAGATGGAATTCATGGCGCATCTTTTGTATGGAAATAAACGACAGTGCATTTGTAATTATTCGGAGATACTGGTTTTCATCGTTCTGTAGGTTTTTTGTGTTCCGCCTTGTGACATTTATCCAAACTTGGCCAACGTATAATAAGAGTGGTTTTATTATTGCTTTAAATGCAGTTACGGCTGTGTTATATAGTATTATAACTGACAATTTGTTATTGGGCTTAGTCGGTGGAGTTTTGCTATAGCTTATATTATTTTATTATTTACATACTGTTTCCAGTTTTGTTGTGAATCTATTAAGGGCACTAGTTTATTACTTCCTAATTTAATGTAAGAGGAGTAGAATGGCTGTATGGTCTCAGGGTGAATATTTTTACTGCAGTTTTGTTTGAGTTTTAATTGTTGGGGTTGAAATTTAATTTGAAATCCAAATTAATTGAAGAATGTGAATAAAAATCTAGAAGATAGAGATAATTCAAGTTCGCGTCTCCGAATATTTCGCCACATTTTATCTGTTTTTGAGGTTCAATAAATAAAGTTGGGTCTTAGTCTGTTCTAGTGGATGACCATATATATTAATTACGTTATCAAAGACAAACTGCGCTATTTTTATTGAGTTGAGTTAGGTCAATCTGCCAGGTACAGGTTGACGTAACGTTCGAGGAAGTGGAGACCCTTCTAATAACCTGCTTTAACAGTTTTTGGATTTCATCGGTGACTGTATTTTATTTGTCGTTCCTGAAATAGTGTGCATGTTACTAGAGCTCAGAGCAGTGCGTGTTTTATTCAACAGCGTTTCTGTTGCTGCACGACGCTAGTTGGTGGTTAAAAACCTTTTAGAACCAAACCGCGCACAATAGTTTTATTCGAAAGTGTAAATTGTATTTGCTATTCTCTGGAGCAACTTGCTGCTGCACTTCTGTGAAAGAGTACACGACGAGCGGTGTTCGCTCTTGCCGCCCGCCCATCCCGCCCGCCGCAGCGTCCCAGACCGGCGCCCTCAGCAGGACCACGGCGTCCTTCTGTGTCCACATACGCAAGTCCTCGTCTTCTCACTGCGCGCGTCTCGGGGCGCGTGCGTCCGGTCTTTCGCTGTGTGTAACGTGTTTAAGCACTTTATCGTAGTCGATACACGACAACTTGCGCTCTGGACCGGCGCACCCTCAGCCAGCGGCCGTGACGGGCGGGGGCGGCCAGGGGAGGAGGGGCTTGGTGCCGGCTTGTGTCGCCCGCCCAATAGCCCGGTGAAAACGGGCCAGGGGGCGGCTGCCCGAGGGGGGACGGGGACGTCTGCTGTCTGACAATGGGGGACGCCTGGCTCGCTCCCACAGCCGTCCGCTCAATATGTCACGAGCACCTTTTGCACGGAGACGCTGGAAATCAGCGACACGTACAAATGGACGTTTCGAAACCATGTTTTTGTTTTAGAATCATGACTTGTTTTATTCTTAAAATAATTAAATCCGCACCGGCAGCGGTGAGCACGAAGGCAACATACAGGTCTATCGTACTAGAGATTGGGAAGTCATGGGTTCGATTCCGGCAAGATGCTGGTGCATAAATTAGTATTCACAAGGGTAGTAGAAGAAAATTAGAGGCGGGCACTGATGAGTTTGTGGACGACCCAAATTTCCCTCGAAGCCATGATTCTTTCGATCCAGGTAAGTTATGCATCTCCGTATCGAAGACAATAACAAGCTATAACGTATCTCTGATATGACGTACGACTGAAGCAAGAGTAAATAACGACTCTTGAATATGACTTTCCGGCTTGAAGTAATCGTATCCAGAGAATTCGTGATCCTGTCTTACAATATCTGGAAGTACGAGAAAAGCGTAAAACACAACAAATAGATAAATCGTAGATAGTGAGGTTTGACATGGACAGCCATCTAATCCGTAATAATTGTAAGTAGATATTATTTTTAAGGTCAAACAAGCGAATCAAAAATTACATTGAAGGCCATGCATTATTTCCATTTCTTTTGCCATGTTTTTACAGTTGGAAATGGAAATCAGTTTAAGAGTGCAAGAGGTACGTGAAATATTAGTGGAATACAAGTTGAATATGATGTGTAAAATTGTACCTAACTCTTACATACAAATTTCAGAAAATGTGTCCTGTGTGGTACCATCATTCATCGGTTCAATTCATTTTAAGGTGTTGAAGTGAGTTTTTATTACTGAAAATGAATAAATATTTTATTTTATCAGTATGCATACGGTGAACATCACAATCAATTGTCAAAATATATACATTCAACAGTAGCGAGAACTCGGGCTGGGCAATGTATGTATGTGTGTAAGCACAATATAAAAATATTCGTAGAAAAATCCGTGGAAACTACAGCACAGATCTGCAAAAGTATTCAGAACAAGAAGAATCAAATAAATCAAAAACGTCATCGCCTGTCATCTACAGAAAGGCTGCTCAAATGCAAGAATAGGGATTAGACTGCACGCGGTGGCCCGCTGCAATGGCCCGCATGGCCCTCGTCTTTTATTAGACCAGAGCCGGTCGCACCCGAGCGCCTCCCCTCCCCTCCCCTCCTCAAACTCGCTCAACATGCCACAAGCCGGCTGACGTGGCCCAGGGCATCAACTGAGGACACTGCAGTGCCTCTGACCCGGAGGTCCTAGGGATCGAGTTCCGAAGGTGGTGGCATCTTCGTCACTAGCTGTGTAACTTGTTTGAATTCGACCGCTCTGTGGAAGAGAATTCGAGCGACTGGTTGCTCTGCGCTTTTGGGGTTGAAAATCGGCTCTCTCGTGGGACAAAAATTGACTGCCGGAATACCGTCCAATGGGCGAAAAAGCTTCAAAACGTGTGCGATTTGGGTGGGTTGTCAGATTACGGCGAAATTTTCAAAAAAACAACCCAACGACGTTGACGGCGAGTTTGATTTTTTTAGTTTTTTTACTTTATATATGATTTATTATGCATTTGTTGATTCGTTCAAATTTACTTTGAGAAGAGAAATGAAATTAATCAAGCATTTCAGAGGGTCACTACCTGCCACAAAACTTTAAATGTATTTTATTTTATTGCAAGTTCAAATTTTCCGCTTGAAAAGATGAATTTTTCTTGTTAGGCGAAATTGAGTGGATTTACAGCCATGTAACGGCGGATGTTTGTACTAAACATCTGGCAAACCTGGGATCAACACCAGACGAACGCTGGAGAAGTACCTTAACAAATGGGCCACGGACCGCGCGCAATCTTTCCTTCCTATTTCTTGTCCCATTCCTCCTCTTGCTTACATACACTTTCATTAATGACACTACCACGTATGTAATGAGACCAGTGGGAAGCTTAGGGGGACTGTGTCCCGTTGGTGGGAGACACCTGGATGGGGGAAACCCCCCGCAAGCCGACGTGTAGGTCGGCACTGGAGCTCGCTATCTAGCAATGAGAAGAACACTGTCTCCTGTGATAAAACATGCACTTCACGTACCGGACTAATGACCATAGCAGATGACACGCCCGGAAACACGAAATAAGCAATCAATCAACAAGTCACAACTAGAGTCACACCGATGGCCCGCAGATAACCGCTGGACCAGGGCAGGCCAAGAGTGCCCTGAACTAATCGCATGGGCATCAGAGCTATAGGCCGGTGACAGCCGTCTGCGTAGTCGCCAGTTCCCCTATGACCCTCCACCACAATGGGCGGGGAGGCGCCGCGCCGCGCTTTCAGTCCGGCCTGAGACCCCCCACCGCCCTTCGGTGCGGTAAGCTCCCTCCCCAGCCTGAGGGGGCTCAGGAGAACAGCATCGAGCAATACGAGCGGGAATGGCAACTTATTTCATGGTCTTGACGTCTTTTCTCACAAAAACATTCTTTTTTTTTCACTGACATTTACCCGTTCCAAAGCAACAATACCTTTTCAAGTGAAAGTGACATAAATATTGTCCTCGACGCGTCTTTGTGTTTCGTGCTTCCAGAATTTTTGTCCCGTGTTATATCTTTACAGAAAAAAACAGTACGCAGAAAGGTTGCGACATCGCGAAGTCAACATTGATGTTTCTAAACGTTGATGCTTAAAATGAAAACATTAGCCCAAATCCATCAACATCAGGACAATTCACAGAATTGGGATTATCTGATTTGAAAATTAAAAAATAATATAGGCTTTTTTGTTTACGAGGGATTTGAAGACTTGACTATTTTTTCCTTTGGTCACTGGTCAAAACAGTTGTCAATTTATGGATTCTGAGATTTATTATAAAAATTTATGATGAACTTTTTTCTTTAAAAAATATGGACTACTAAACAACATCGAGTACAAAACATTGTTGGTAAAGAAAACATCAGCTTCAAAAATGGATGATAAATAATGGTTTTACAAAATTTAGTTAACAAAGTTTTAATAATCAATGGTTTTACAAAACCATCAATTTTTTTATTGAAATTCAATTTTTTAAATTGAATTGAATTTGCCTTATTTTACGTGGCGAGACTCGGGCCATGAGACCCGCTCTTCCGTCTGACCACGCAAATTTCGCTACGCTCCTTTCACCAACTAGGAGAGAAAGGAGGTATTTCTTGGGCGAGAAACAGGTGATTTGAATTTAGCTCAGAGGCGTCATTTAGGCTTGAGGATCTTTTACATGCTAGTAAATCTACGAACATGGGACAGCCGGCTTTACTTCCCCTCCGAAGGAAGGCGTACGAAGGATTTTTTCGCCCTTAAAAATCCACGGCTTCGATCGGGTTTGAACCCGCCAACACAACAACAGGGTACAACAGTCCAGTACGCTAACCGTTACACCATCGCCGCCAAAACATCGATATCTATGCCGAATCCTTTACACGCAGTGTACTGAAAATCACGTTTTGTGTCTGTAATATTTTTTATATCGAAAATACAGAGTATCTCTAATTTGCAAGGGAGGAAATATTTATAAATCTAGACTTAAAATATTTACAAATGAATCCATATCATTATCAATACACCTGAATATCACATTGTGTTGCAGAATCTTTTGTAATCATATTGTATCAGATTTTAGAGCTGTTGCGTGGACATAAAAAATATTAACAGAGCATGAACCATAACGTGACTTGAATATTGAAACAAATGTGTGTTTACATGAAGTGATTGATGTGGAGTGGGTGAGGACATAGCTACGGGTTATGTGTTGAGTTGTACAAACATGAATTAGCGAACAATACAAACATATTGGCAAATTAATATGAAAGAAGTAAGTTCTATGGTTACCAGAACACAATATGCTGTCAACCGAGTGAGCATTCAAGCGATAGACATTGACATTAACGATAGTGAATTTGTCTAGTATACAAAGAGACTAGAAAATGTTATTAACTCGGTCGGAGATCTTTATAATACATAATTGCAAGAGGGTCTACAAAAAGTCTAAGAAAAATGTTTGATTCATTTGGTGTGATATAAAGTGATTTTGAAGTATCAAGAATAATTAATGTTTGTGAATATCATAACTTGCATAAAATCTTATCTTTGTCATTCTGCCACCTTAGAAGGTTGTGGATATGGACGAAAATACGTAACAATCCACAATTACGGATATACTAATGTCTTGGTGTCGAAAAAGTATTCTTTTCCTTTGCCAAAATATTGATCCTGAAAGAGTCAATGTCTTCATAAAGACCTTATTTGAACATTCCCAAATATCTTATTGTAAAGTCTTTCGATAGTTAGGTTAAATAACTATGAATTCACCAGATAGTGAAACCGTAGTTTAAGTTACCGATATGAATGAAGTAAATTATTGCGGTATTGGGCGAGCCCTAATACTCAGAGAATCTGCCGTTGGCGCCACGGGCGAAACAAATTCTCGGCCAGGAAGCAGCAGCGTCGCTCCCCCAGCCTGCTTCGGACGGGAAAACAGCCCCAGAAGCGCCCCCCTCCACCCGGGGGGGGGTAGCATTGACTGCCCCTCCCTTCGGGAACAACCGGATACGAAGCCGACAAGACGCTAACAGCTCACTCATTATTAAGACGTTTTTGCATGGCGAAGCGTTGTAGTATTCTGCTCGTGCGTAATTCAAGAGGTGCTTCACTTCTGTGCATCTCCACATGGGCAGAAGATCGAGATTGCAGTCGTGATTATCGTTAGTTATGAATATTTTGCACTGCATAGCCTATTTTGTATTCAGCCAGTGGAGTTACTTGTTTTGCAATAAGCGGTTGGCATAATTTCTGAGTTATTCTCATTCGACTCTTGGATTACAGTATTATAAGACGGCTCTTCTTGAATGTTGCTCTCGTGGTGATTGTTCACTTCGGCTACGATCACGGTTTACTATTTAGTGTTAGTGAAAAGAAGGTTGTTGTTCTTGTACTTTGAGAGCGTAGGCTTCCGCAGCCGGAGTCAGTATTTACTTGGCTGTCCGGGAGACGCCGCGTTACGCCCAGAGGAAGGTCGCAGAATGGCGACCGAAACGTCGGCACCTTCGCCATGGACGCGGCGTCATCCGGACAGCCAAGTAAAATTCTTCAACTTTGTGCCTGTTGCTTTATTTAGTATACAATACGGAACGCAGTCGTTACGTAATGGTTTGAAGTTCACCACCCAACGAATAAAGGACATTCGTCGTGCTAGTTGCTGAAAAGCAGCGGCTGGCGGCGCTGTGCTCCAGGGCGGCGAGCGCGGAGTGTACCGCAACGCGGGAGCGGGCGACGGGGCGAGGCGTTGAAGCCAGGCGCGCTGCCCCGCTGGGGGGTTGTGGAGGGGAGAGCGGGGGAGGGGGTAAGGGGCAGAGGGCGTGGGCGCACGCCAGCGCGCGAATAGCGTCATCGCGCCGCCGCAGTGCAAACACAATGGGGTTAATCTTCGCTTTAATAGCTTGATCGTAGGTACATAAACCCCCGAGAATATCGGTTGCAGCGTTGATTTGCTCTGCGAAAACTTAAGTTGTAACTTGTAGTTTTACGAGGCTTATGCGAGTAGGTGTTTAAGACGTGTTGGAGCTTTCCGGTATTAAAAGTGGAGCTCATTACACGACTACTAAAAAGATATTTCTATTCAGTGCTGTGGCCAATATTTTCTTTAGCAGTGGTCATACATGAGGTTAAAGATGGAATAATCTACATTATGTGAAGAAATGTTGGAAAATTATGTTATTCTGTTGATTGTTTTTAATCCAACATTAATTTAATTTATATTAAGTTAATTCAGTTTTCATTAATAAACTTTGGAGACGCTAATACTATTTTTGTAGAGTGATGTGATGTAATGATGTTCACGCAAAAACCTTTCATTAAAACATATTGAGTAATCAGAGTGAAGTTATAATTTTACTTTCATATAATGTTGCTCATGATTTAGAAACTATACATTTAAATTAAATTTATTTTAATAATTTCAATGTAATGCAATGCTAATCGTAATTCTCTTCTTGCATTCTGTGGATTTTCGCGTGTGTTCTGCGCTTCCATTGCGGCAGGCGAGCACCTGCGGCACGTCAGAACTGACGCCGTGTTCATAACTAGAGTCGCAGAGAATCGAATTAGCTTATCAATTCCCCAGGGGCGCATCCAATCAAAGTGCCTCATCGACCACCGTTTCCGTTGACGAGCGCCCTCACCCGAGCGCGTATTCCTATTCTGTGGCGCGGGTAGTGTCTCGGAGGCCCCGGGGCAGAACGTTGAAACGGACTAAATGCGTCGCCAAACGTGAAACCAGGAGTTTTTGATGTTATGTTTATTGTATGCATTCCATTATTATATTACTTTCAACCAGCAAAGACATCATTCTCCAATTCATGTAGAAGTTTCTGATTTTTGGCTTTGATTCTGGAAATGAATCCCACCATTTTCGTCCGCAAATGACATGAAGCACTGGTGACAGCACAGATCAAATCCCGTGAAACAACGTAAGATCCTCGAATATTAGATACATTCTGTTGCTAGGTTTTTATTCTGTAGTTTGTTAGCGAAAATATTATAAATTCAATATAAGTATACAAATCCGGAAGGCGCAAGGTGCGCACAAGTAACACGGTTGACCAGAGCACAGACAAACACACATAGTATACCGTCAATCCCCCTCCTTCAAGTATAGTATTTATGTGTGTTTTTTAAATAATTATCTCACTTTCATTTGTAACAGTGGTGTACTGTTCTCTTCATTAAATATTCTGGGAACGATTAATTTACTGTAGACTTTTTCCCCCACGAGATAACGCCATAAACAGATTCTCCACGATCCCCCCCGTCCACGAGTATTGAGCGCCGGCGGGTTGTCGGAGCGCCGTCGCAATTGCCCCCGCGTAGCCTCGCGTCCTTCCTATTGGCACCGAGAGGGCCGTTGGGCGGGAAGCATCTCCCCTTGTGCTTGGGTTCGTGTGGGAGGCGCAAGCGCCGGTGTTCCGTCCGCGGGAGCGCTGCTCCGCCTAAGCCGCGCGCCGTGGATCAGCGCGCTGAGCGGCCGCCGGCGCCTGGGCAATGGGGCGCGGGGCGGCGATGGCCATTAAGGGAACGGAAGCGCTGCGGGGGATGCGAATAAAGGACATTGATTGGAGGGCAACGCGCGTCGCGGAAGAAGGAAGATTGTGTGTATGTCAGTGTGTATGAAGGCGTGTATGTGCATGTATGAAGGCGTGTGTGAGCATGAATGAAAGCGTGTGTGTGTGTGCATGTATGAAGGCGTGCGTGTGTGAGTTTAGGTATGAAGGCGCGCGTGTGTGTATGAAGGCGCCTGTGTGTGTACGAGTATGTATGAAGGCGCGTGTGTGTGCATATTTGAAGGTGTGTGTGTGTGTGTGTGTGTGCATGTATCAAGGTGTGTGTGTGTGTGTGTATGAAGGTGTGTGTGTATGAAGGTGTGTGTGTATGTGCATAGAGAACTCTTTGCCGATACGTTCTAGTACAGCTGAGAATGAGCGCCACTGATAGTTCCAATCCTTGACACGGACGTACCATATATTTGGCAGACATATATGCAGAGCTTCTACCCTCCGAGATTGCCAAGCAAGCCAACGAGAACGATTGCTAATAGAATGCGATTTTGTTCTGTTACAGTGGGAGATACAGCGAATGCTCGACACGTTTTCTCGGAGTTTTCCGGTTTCCCATGTCATTTCACAATTTCTCGATCTTTATTCGCCTTACCATTATCACTATCATCTGCTCAATGGGTCATAACTTACGGGCCGCAATAACCGTAGTAATTGAATAAGTTTCAGTTAATAAATTAAATATATTCAGAGAATGTTTTTGAAATGTTTAATAGTAATAATTTTGTATTGATTTTAAAACAATAAATGTGAAATGGAAATATCCAACTTGTACTACATTAGCAAGATAAATAAACTACTGAAAAAAGTGTTAATGAAAGTGAAGTCCATAGGTGAAAACTCACTCATCATCAACCCACTGTGTTCATTTCACGCGGGGACAGAGAATCAACAAAGACGAGCCCTCTTTTTTTGAGGCTATAAAATCGCATATTAGTGAAAATATTTTTTCTGAGAAATTTGTTTTCGAAGAGTTGATTATTGGACAATTAGTTGCACTTGAATTCTTCTTTTAAATTACAGTAACACTTTTTGGCATTTTTCAGGGTCCCCCTCTTCGATGCCTCCCTTCCATGGCCTGCAAGCACCTTGGTGGCATATTGGAGTTCTCATCCATCGCAACGAAGCAGCTCATGAGATTGTGTCAGTCAACGTATGTACATATTTTTTTTAATTTTATATAAATTACATTACCTGATATTATGTGGCTAAGCCAAAGTAGTTTAACATGTTACAAACCTACATTCTAAACTATTTGTACAAACTCAACAAATTTTTCGTGTCTTTTCTTAGCGAACCCTTTCGAATTCTGGTATTTTCCTCAGAATCGTCTGGTACATCGCATCTAAGCAACAGAAAATACTATATCGTCAAACTAAGAAAAAATCTGAAGGGGAAATACCGGTAGAAACCGAGTTTATACTAATCTTCCAAACTCTATCTAAGCTATTTATAGATTTTCTGGCGTGGATGTCATGTATTTGTCGTCCAAACTTTTTGCGGTACCCTCGCCTCCGCACTTACTTCTCGTACACCCACTCCAAGCTCGTCCACCTACTCCACAACGTTTATTCTCGGGTCATTGCAGATCGTAACGGCTCTTAGTTCTATTTCGAAGAAAGAAGCCAGGACACGTCTATAGGTGGCGCTAGACGCATCGCTGCTTAGAGCCATTAAGTCGCGCAAAATTCGTATTCTCACCGCTCACACAATTTTACCGCAAATGGGAAAGAAATTTGTAATAAAATTTTGGTTCACTTGCATTGCTTGGTGTTCTGGGCATTCACACCATTTTACAACACTAATGAAAATATTGTAGCCTTACGCGAGATTTGAGCGCTTGTATTTGTCTTAGTGAACGTGGTTTTTCTTAGCGAAATTCAGCTATTTGAACGTGAGTTTTTCTTAGAGTAAAGTGTACTTGGTTGCCGCTTTTCCAAGACGCACCAAGTTTGTCTAGGCACCAGAGAAGCATTTATTTTTATTTGCTATTTTTATAACTTTGACTGTTGTAAGTAGATAACCAGACCTAAAAAAAGAAACAGTAAGGCCCAACTATATTTTTTCCGTCTTTTATCCGGTATTAGAACAACAAGATTACATTTTCTCGGGACGAACGTTTCCTGAAAGCAAGGGATACCATCACTATAATTTACGCAGTTCATTATGTCAGACCCTGTGGACAGGGTCTAGAGTGACCATACCTGTAGTGATTTGAGTTGGATTTTAACTATCATTAGGATCGCCTAGTTTGCCTATGTAGAAGGTTACGAGGTGGAAGAAGGGTGATTATTGAAAAAAATGTTGCGAAGAGCATTAGGCGCTATTTGAAATAATCCTCCATTAACACACATATAAATGTCAAGTCGCTCACGAGTAATCCTCCATTAACATTGTCAAGACGGTAGTCAAGAGGACCGCCAATTAGCGTATCTGCCTACGCGCCTCTTACATCGCGCTCCTGCATCACTACCCAGCGGCCAGAATTGGGAGGGAATTAGGGTAGGGGTAGGATTAAGGACGCATCGCATGGGGTGGAATAGCCCCTGAGACGTATGCAAACTCGTTTTGTTGGAACAAATATCACATGAGGTTATCTGGAAATCGAACCTGGGCCTCCTTGGTAAAAGACCAGCGACTTCGCTTTGAGCGCCTAGCGCAAATTTTTAATTAATTACCTTCTGTGAGGAATTAAAAGGATGTCAGTTACTGTGGTAGCTTTATTCATTTACATAAAACTTCTTGCTAAAGAAACAAATGAAAAGGTTCGAGTGGCATCCAAGCTAGGAACTTCCAATTTAATTTTACAAATTGGATTGAGCTTCAAAAAATAAAACTAGTCACTTATAAGAGAAAATCATGCACGTATTCTTTTCATTCTAAAAATTGAAATTAAACTCCAGGTAATTATTTAATAACTATTCTTTATACAAAGAAAATAATAAACGAAAGAGTTATTTCATTATTACTAGATGTTTAATTTTGACAGATTTACCGAAGTTACTACATTTATAATTTGAACAATATGTTTCATAATTGGTAGTTTGTTAAGTATACTGTTATGTGTGTATGTTAAGTAACCACTAACAATTATAGTGGTAATCTCCAAACTGCGTAAAGGAATGGAATTAAATTTTAGAGAGCATGTATTCTTTATGCAGACTTCTCAAAATATTAATTTTATATTTTATATAATATTATGTAAGAATACATGTACAGAATATCTATTCAACTCGGCGCTAAGATATAAATTCCAACCCGATGTATATTTTTCCGTTTTTCATTTATTGTGAAGCATTTTTTTCGCTCTCAAGTCTTCATAACAGGAGATGCTGGCAGCTTGTGGACACATGCAGACAACAAAGCGAGGGTTAGCGTTCCATCCATGTTGACAACAATGCACACGAAAGCTAAGGATGGTGTGATGCGACCGTACTGAGTAAGCGGGCTCGGCCGCCACTTTGAGAACTGCGCCAGGCAATGCACAGTGGTTCGAAACGGCAACAAAATGGCGGGCAGCATCCTTTCTGATTTTGAAATATTTTAGTAGAATATCATAATACAAAATAATTAAAAATAATTAAGAAAATGATGCAATTGAAAATAATCACACTATTGCACCAACATATACATTAAAAAGCGCATAGCTAACCAAAAGTTAGGACAATATGGACAATATATAATAAAGACTGGCTGTTCTTCTAATGCGCACATGCGTTGCCTTAGCTGATCTGAGGTGAAAGATCATTGGAGAGAGAGAGAGAGAGAGAGAGAGCGAGCGAGACACGCACACACATTATGTATATGAGAGAGAGAGAGAGAGAGAGAGAGAGAGAGAGAGAGAGAGAGAGAGAGAGAGAGAGAGAGAAACAGATAGGTCGAATTCAGCCCCTGTCTGGAGAATTCTAGCGGCAAAATGCTCTTATCGGTAGTTTTACGTAGTCTCTACCATCAATACCGGGCGAATCTCAAAGCAATATACTAAACAAACGGTCCCCAGACCACATGTTTTCTTTTCTTTCAGTTCGGGTCGGATCTCACCAGCGTCGGATCTGACCATTCAGGCGCCCCCTCCCGTGATAAAACATGTAGTACTCGTGAAGAAATAATGACCATAGCAGTTGACACTCCCCGGAAAAACAGTCAACCTCAAGAGAGATGGCGAAAGCATTAGTGAGGCCCTAAACCTCGATTAAAACTATAAGTCCGTTGCCACTTCATCAACTGTGACGATGTCAGCCTATTGTGGGTGGCGGGACGCGTGTCGTGCTGCGGGGAGCGACGCGGGGAGGGGGGGAAAATCCGATTATTAGTCGGTCGATCCGCCGAGGGCGCGCGCGCGGCTGCGCACGGATCGGCGCAGTGGGCGGCGGGCGGCGCCGAGGCCGGCGCTTCGCAAACTTGGCCGCCCCGCCCCGCCCCGCCCCGCCCGCCCGCCCCGCGCGGACTCCGGTATCCGCTTTAGCTGCCCGCTTCGCGGACGCGGGCGCCGGCGTGGCGTGGGAGGCGAGCACACACCTCCCGCGCGCTGTCAGCGGCAGAAGCCGGCGTGGGCGCGCCTGTGGGGAAGGGTATTGTTGAGTCATCGCCCTCGGTTGTTGTGGGGCACCGAGTTGGATTATCTGTGAGCTCTGTCCCTTTCGGACGTATGACGTTCTTGGCAGCATCTGATCAAGTAGTTTTTTCTCCGCGAGGGGAACGTTTAACTGCTCCAAGCCGAATTATAATGATTTTATTATTATTTATATATTATTATTATTATTATTATTATATTATTATTATATATTATTAATTATTATTTTACATTGCTCATTCATTTACAGTGGCTAGCTCCTGGTCAGGCTTCCTCGCTTTCCACTTCGCGGCCCCGGGTTTGATTGCCAGTCAGCAAGATTGTAGTGTGCGTTTTTTCTTGAAACGCACCAGTATATGTGGCTGTATGACAATGAAAAATTCTCTTCTCATAGGAAGAAGACCCGGAATACGGCGTGGGGATGTCTACTTGCTTACCACACGTATCCCCTTAACCCATGGTCGCGAGGCAGGACGTCGCCGGTAGACCTGAGCCCGTTCACGGGCTGTCGCGTTTAGTATATATATATATATATATTATATTATATATACTATATATAATATATATATATATATATATATATTGTGAGGTACTTGGGAACGGTACTCTCACGACAAAATAAATTATACAAAGGACAGGTACATTTTCGTAAATGGGCTTCCAGGGGTTTGGCGCTGCATTGAGCATGATCATAAGAAAATTCTTTTTGTGCATTTAAATATTTTAATTAATAGAAACACTCTTTACAAAGATTACTTATAAAACGCAATGCGCAAGGCCTTTGGTAATAAGTGGACAATCAACGCTACCTTGATGCTTTTAAAACCACCTGCTGGTTTGGAGACGAGCGGGCCGCCGTGGCAACGGCGGACGCGTCCCCCCCCGCCGCCGGCGCCGCACCCGCGCCAACCTTCGCCAGCACGCCCGCCCCTTCGACAAATCGGCAACCTTCGACGCCGCCGAAGTCCGTTCGGGCAAATCCGCTACTCCCTCGGCGATCATCTCCGCTGGTCACCACGCAAACGGCGATGAATCGCCGGAGTCTACCCCCCCCAGCCAGTACAACACCATGGTCTCACAGGCACCAAACCGAAACGACGCCGATTGACGACTCATCGCAGTTCCAGCTCAGCAATCCTCTCAATCTCGCGCGAATGTAGGTCGCATAGTACGGCCGCTGCTGCATTACACTGGCGGAAATATAAATGTCTCCCTCGGCACATCGAACATTAATGTTTTGGATTTCGGTTCTGGTGCGCCCTTCCACTTTCACTAATCATCTGATTATTAACGTTCATCAAATCTAGTCTCTCACTTAACAGCCACATTCATCCAAACTGTTCTTAACACTCACCATAAATTTGTTTGATGCAACACTTGCCCGTCCGTGTTTCACTCACGGCCTCTCTGCGCACACTGTCCAACCGTCGCTCGCCTCGCCGTCTCCCCCGAACTTTGACCGTTGGTGGCAGCGGCGGCGGCGTCACTGCTCTGATCATTCAGTACTTTATTTTAATTATAATTTTTGATCAACTTTGATTATTATAAATACAGAAACGTTCTTCGTTCAATATATATATATATATATATATATATATATATATATATATATATATATATACACACACCCTATTATTATTTACATTCCGCCACCTGGTGAAACTTGCAGAGTTCACTGTTTTGAAAGCTCAAGAGATTATAGCAACTTGGTGTATACCTGGAAATGAGGTCGATTCCACGCTGGGACAGTTAATTCTTTCACAAGTCAAACATATGTTTTGTTACTATCATTTTACGAGTATAATTACTTATTTCCTTTACTATCCATGGTATAAAAATGGCATTGTTTTTCGAAAAGTGCTTCGGCCGTAGTCAAGAAGCATAACACTTGGATAAATATACAGAACTGAATAAAATTATATCAATAAACAATTCCTTATTACTATTACTATTAAAATTAATTACTTTCACTATGTAATTTACAAGTAATTATTTTCAGAATCAAATTATTTTTTTTAGAATATTAAGATGACTGGGTGTGATACATTGGCTGAAGTAAAAGCCCAGTCTCCTGAAATAATGCGATACAATTTAACAATAAAAAATTGTTTTCATTCCAATATATTTCATTGAAAAGTAAGTTTTCCTTTGCCGCAAGCCAACTGAATGAAAAGCACTGCGTGAATCATCCCTTGAAGGCTGAGGAGATGCATTGCTATAAAACTCATCTGAACTTAGCGTGTAGTGAAGTAACGGTAGAGAATTAATTGACCGCTGACTTGTTGAACCTGATTTGAATACAGTGTGTTTTGATTTGATGCGGACAGCGGTGAATAATTATGTACCAACAGAGAGATATTTAGGTGACCACATGCCTGTAGTACGCACGGAATTTCCTCTCCGAACACGATGAACCCCTACTTGCAAAACTACGTAAATAAATTGTAATTTGAACTAGTAACGTGCAGCAGCAGCAAGAAAGCTGATGAATCAAACCACATAAAATGCTTTTACAAAAGGGCCCTTTGCTCAAGAACAAAAATTGAAATACTATCCTATAACATAGCATTAAATTAAATATGTTTACAAAAAGCCTTCACGAATATTGCATAATCATAATATAGTATACACAGTTGAGCACTTATATACGTGCGAAGAATATAAAAAGGAATTGTTTTATAACGCAACTCATGAAGAGCAAATATTTAATGGCAGGCTGACTCTTACTTGGCGACTTGCTGTCTCATGACGTCAGCATTGTGTACGATAACTTACGAGAGGGACTGACTTATTTGTTTCATTCAAACGTCTTTCCATTTGGTAAAGAAATGATTTTTATTATTTTTGTTATGTCTTCATTTAATTATATGCGAACTTGCTATTTTTAACAACTGGAGTATGGATGAAAACGGGCGCGTTAGGTCGTTTATAGACTCGGAATTTAACTTATTTTATCAAAGAAAGTAATAAAACATGTCCACATGCAGTTGGACAGATTCCGGAGTCATATGAACGTTTCTTCACTTTCTGCGAACTAATGGCCCATATCCTCCTACACATTATCAGAGCGTCAACAATACAAAGTGTCAGGAAAACGCATGTCCACAATTTTGTATTGCACAAACACATTCTCTTTATCGCCCCCGCGAGCCGCAAAGCGAAACGAAATATCGCCTTCGGGGATCGAACCAGTGGTTTCCGGAGCGGCGGGACACATGCGGCTTTGCGCTCAATGGCGCGCAAATTGAGCCAGTTTGCGCAAACAAACAGCGGTGGCAGTAAAACCGCCGGACTTCGTCTCTCGCGGAGCCCCGCGCTCGCATCTTGCATTTGGGTTGCGCGGTGATAATTCAGTTCGCGCCGCGTTAATTAAATATGTGCGCCTGTGGAACATGGTTATTGGGCGGGGAGGCGCCGCCCCGCGCCGCCCGGGTGGTTAAAGAGGAGCTGGTTTTCGCGCGAACGCCCGGCCCGCTCGCGCGTGCGATCTTAACGCGCGGACCGCCCTGGTAGCGCGAGGCTCCCACCCCCGCGCGGCTCTGGATTGCCTCTGTCTGCGTCGCGATCCTTTTGCTGCTTTGTTTTCTCTTCCTGCTGCTTTCTTTCGTCTCTCTCTGGATTCCTCTCGCATTCTTCTCCTTCTCTTCGCCTTCTAGCCTTTTCTTACTCTTTGGTTCTAGGTAGCTCTTAGCGTTCTGTCTTTGTATTTCTCCTCGCGCTCTCCCGTCTCGCGCCGTCTCTCTTTGCTCACTCTCTTCTCTTCTCTCTCTCTCTCTCTCTCTCTCTCTCTCTCTGCATCTCTTTGCTCTCTGATATCCGATGATTGTTTTTTCGGTATTCCGTCATTCACCTTGTGTTTTATTTACTTACAGCTCTCTCTCTCTCTCTCTCCCTCTCCCTATCTCTCTCTCCCTCTCTCCCCCTCTCCCTATCTCTCTCCCTCTCTCCCTCTCTCTCTCTCTCTCCCCCCCTCTTCTCTATTTCTTTTTCATTTCTTCTTTTCCGTCAATTAAATCAATGATTTATTTTCTGTTCACTTTTAAAACTGTAACTACCTGTATAAATCAATGACGAAAACAAGTTTATTTCATTTGTGATTCAGAGAAAAGCCAACTTAAAGAAAAAAGTGCCACACTTTTCATAAATCACGCATGACCCACAGCATCTCTCTGAATCTTATACATATTGTTTTAAGTGGTCTTGCTTGTTACCTGAGATTTCTAAATGCAAACAATACATTGAGAGGGAAATAATATATTCAGTAAAGTGGAAAGAATAAATACCACGATTTATGATAAATATTAAAAGTTATTAATTTAATATCGTTTTGAACATTTGGGGGGGGGAGAATTATTTTGATTTTTGGCTGAGGGGTATCAGGTTAGTTATCTATCACTAACACCAATTACATCTGTTACAAACTGTTTGTGCTAACGCAGCATTTAATTTCTCGTCCGTATTTCCCCGCAAAATTATGCGAGAAATACCCAAATTTTCGAAAATTTGTATAAAACCTTATTTCAAAATCTATGTTCACGGAACAGATGTTATTAAGAGAAAAATATCTATCTTTAATATTTTAGTAGTAGGGAGACTCCGAAAAATCAGGATTTGCAATGAACATGAGACCTGCACCGTTTTGTTAAACATTTTCATACAATCTTACAACAAAATTTAATAAAGAACGATAGAGCTAATTTTGAAAATTTTGAAAATGTCCTAGTAGCTTCATGTACCGGAAAAATATCTCCCAGCTGGAACGTGAGATTCAGTGTCGACTGGTAGGTCGGTTTGCATGTTTTCTCGTCTTGAGGTATCTCCACCAGGAGGACTCTAACTGGGACAAGCTATGAGATGCTAAGCTATGAGAGGACTCTCAAGCTAAGCTATGAGAGGACTGTAGGGACAAGGGTGAGGAAGAGAAGACGCGCGCGGTCCGACTCCTGCTTGTGAAGGTTCTGCTTCAGTTTCCCCGTGGTATTGCTTGGAGAAACCACGGTGAATTACCAATCAGAATAGCCGGTTGCTAGAATTCCCCTTTAGATATTTGCTGCATTCGACGTATCAATCAAGGTAGTGTCGAAAATCGCCACCTTTAAGACTGGAATCCCGCGACCTCCAGGTTGTAAGACGTTGCAGGAAGAACAGGAAACCTGAGTCATCTAAGCCTGAATCTGGAATAAAAATGTCTCCCACTGAAATATAATTATACAATGTGAATGTTGCCAATACTTTATTTACAATTCTAAAATGGCCGGTCAATGTGATAAATGCCAATATCATGAATAAGTGGTATTAATTGACCATTAGATATTATACTTGCAACGTCTTCTAAGGTGACGAATTGCCCAAGTCCCTCAAAATGTGCTGTGATATTTATGTCACTTTCTTTTTGTGGCAATATGCGTTAGTTCATGGTGATTCTTCTGTGTCAAGAATGGTAGTGACAGGCAGTTCTTATCATTTTATCGACAAATATTTTTCATTTAAAATGCTGATACCGCCAGTCTAGAGTTACGCGTGTGAAAGAACGAAACTACAATGATTTTTAAGTCCCACCTGCTCCGGCTGCAGGCAGTCAACGTACGCTTCGTACTTTCATGGAAAAAGCCAGCGCTGGAAAAAAGATATATAGCACTTTATAGTTTCTTTCAAGACTATCAGTTTCCCCAGTAGTAAAGGAAATATAGGAGTCCAGATTCGTTAGTATTTTCTAAACGAATATCGTGAGTCGTACCTTTGAAACTTTTCAACAACATTAAGACATTCAAACAGTTTAAATGTCTTACTATTTTAGCTGATGACTCGATGAAAATTCTCAAGTTGTTTTATTGAGGTCTCAAACTTTATTTAATTTCTGGTTGAATGACTCGCAAAATATCTTTTTAAATAATTGAATGGGTAATGTTGGAATTCAGTAGTATGTACTAAATTTTAAATGCATGTATGCGAATTGCTCAAATGCAAATGCATATTGCTAATATTCAAATAATATTGCAAATATGAATATTCTATATGCATGTACGCAAATTGACATAGCTCATGGGGTTAAGCAAATTATGTAAATTATTATTCAGAATCTTATAAAGACTACGACTAAAGTCAATTCTACATTATAGCAAAGCACGTATTATTATAAGATGGTAACAATATTTAATTCTACTGGTTTCTGATATTCAAATGGACAAATAAAAATAGTTCGATCATCACAATAATTATGTTCCCCAAGATTTGTAGATTTGTAGGTTTTCAATTGAAATTATTGAATTATTGATTTTACTCGTGAAAAGTTGTGATTTAGTGCAGCTTTGTGATTTATTACGATTAGAAGGTGACTTCATTGCGATACTTAATGAACCCTCAAGGGATACAAAATTATTTTGAGGAATGCTTCCAATAATAATAATAATAATAATAATAATAATAATAATAATAATAATAATAATAATAATAATGGCAAAAGTCACACAATTAACAGTATGTCATGAAACTGTGATTGTAAAATTGAGCATATTTAAATGATCACATATTTTGCTTCAAAACACAATCCCAAGGTGTAAAATAAATTCAAAATTTGTCATAAATAAATACAGTGACATTTTTAAATGCTCGCAAAACGATTTCATTAAGAGCGTTTGGTTTCTTTATGGTACATATTCGAAGATGAAATAATGAATTTTAATTATGCTTTTATTCTATTTACGAATGGAGATTAATTGAACATTTGTTTCTAAGCTAACAGATGTAAGATTAACTGATCACACCATGAAGATTTATCTCCGTTAAACATTTGCACACTCACTACTACACTGGAGTTTGAAATTTTCTAATAGGTTATCAAACACTATTTCGGCCCAGAAAACAGTTTATTGAAAATGCATAAACACTAACTCCGCGGCTTAGCATTGCATTTACTCTCATAGAAAAATATTGTGCGATCCTAAAAGCGGTGTCAGAAATGTACTAGTATTACTATTTCCTAACATTCTTTTCGAACGTTTATCTGACATGTTAAATTCAAATAAATATCATGAACAGAACGTTTGAAAGAAGTGTCTATTTCTGGGTTATTGTATATTTTAATATTTTCAATAATATATCGTATTTTTATTATTGTTATATCTTCCAGTCATAGCTTTTCACGAATATATCATTATGATGAATGAATGTAAAACGTACAAGGGAACATGTTTGTCTTTTATGAAAAATGTTCATTGCCCTCACTAATTGTAAGCATTACTGTACCTCGTAATAAATAATAATTTCTGTAACTAATCATTGTTGTGTCAAGCTTACAATTATTAAGTAA
This sequence comes from Gryllus bimaculatus, assembly GCA_017312745.1. Taxonomy (NCBI): domain Eukaryota; kingdom Metazoa; phylum Arthropoda; class Insecta; order Orthoptera; family Gryllidae; genus Gryllus; species Gryllus bimaculatus. The sequence continues at coordinate 1,049,508 of BOPP01000133.1, forward strand.
ATTGGAAGACATTTAAATAGTGTCTACCAAGATATGTTTATAGGAAATAATTTGCCGTTTTGGTTTGTAATCGTACTTTTCCAGTGAAATATTAATGTATTTTAACATGGCAGTATGACAGTATTCTGATTAACATTTAGCTACATCTTAAACAGATAAATCTTTTTGAATCAGTGTAATTTTATTCCTCATGGTATAAGAAAGTTATAGTAGCAATGATTATTTAAATAAAATTATTAATATCTTATGTGTTTAAAAATGTTTCAAACAAATTTGTTGACAATACATTTACATTTTATATTAATTACTTCTTTACATTTGACAATAGTAGGATAAACAGTGTACTACAATCCTCATCGCACTATGTTTTCGAGTGTTCGAAGTTCAGAACGTCCTCTTGAGTCACGCGTGTCAACCTGGAATACCAGAGAGCCGAATTCAATAATCCAGAAAGCAATGAGACTCATTGGCGCGGCGAGCAGTGACCCTCATGTGTCAGGCGCACGCCCGCCTGTGTTAAATATACATCTCTCAATTAAGCGGTAATTACAATATACAGCGCGTTGTTTTTAATCAACGTCTTCATAATGCGGGTGCGTGACAAATGAATCACACAAATCCATCAGTTACGATCAGCGACGGGATGTCGGTAGCTGGAATGTTGGGAAGCAAATCAAAGTAGGATATTCTCAAGTGCTAGATTTCTTGCTTCAGCAACTTTTTGACTGTGCTTAAATATGAACTAAAAAAGCCAGCGCTTTGAGTTATATTAAAAAAAGTCATTTGTACGAATCGTTGAGTCCATATATTTATTATTTAGCATGGATGGCACGATTGTTGAAGCTTGCAGTTATATCAAAATTTAAGTAGTCTTCTTGTTTTATCGGCAAAGTCTAGTAGAATACTAAATTATCACGTAAAATCTATTATTAAACACTATTCTAGTCAATATTTGTATTGTTGTTAATTTTTGACCGTATATTTTATTCACCAACAGAGAAGTCAAACACTTGACATCGATTGTATTGAAGTAACAAAAATTTTAATTGAATATTTTTATTCTCTTAAATGGGCATTTTTAATCATTCGTTTCCTTGAAATAAATAAAATAGATTTTAGAACGATCTGCAAACAGTTCAGAAATATGAGCGTTAAACAATATTTTCCTGAAAATGTGTAAACATTTTATTTATTTCTACATCAAAATTTTGTTTAAATATGGAAAAAACCGAAAAGAATCGTGCGAATAAACATACAGGCTGGTGAGTTAATGTAAATGAAGTAACACTGTCAAAAATACTAAAATATAAAATATTTTCTGTAAATACATAATTAAAATTACAATTAAATAAACAAACTGTTCCAGGTGACTCAAAACAAGCGAGCTAGCTTTCCATGCCACGCCCCGGGTTCGATATCCGAATTGCGCAAAAATGAAACAGTCATTTTTCACTGTCATATTCTATTGCTGGTTGGTGATGTGAACGCATCTTGTTAGTAAAGAATGCCAAACAGATGACGTGATCTTGTAATCTTCAGCAAATCTCAAGAAATTCTATTTTGTATTAATACTTTTAATCCATGAATCGTATTCTGATAGAATTATAAACAAACATACAGTAACTTCCCTGTTACAAAATTGTAGAATCTATTTTGCTCAAATCAGGAGAATGCGTCGGTAATGAGGTCTTACAAATCTGTAACTAATAAACATTTTTGTTGGTTTATATGGCAATAACTGTTAACTACTGTTGTAGAAAGTAAATATTGAATCTTATGGCTCCATTTTATAGATCAATACATAAGGGATTGTGAGTTGCTTTCCACAGATCTCCCGAGCCCGTAGCCTGGCACACCTTGGTTTGGGTGATTGTAGAAGAACCTATAGTACCAGAGTGCATATATAATTTAATAAATAATTTCGTTTATTCCTGGGTACTTGGAACAATTTTGTTAAGGTTTCTGTTCAACTTCCTTGTAAATGTGACGTCGTGAGCCGAAGCCTTGCGTGCAGTCTCTGCTGTCGTAATCGAAAAGTGCGCAGCAAGAGGTCGGTGAGTCTTCAGGATATTGAAATAAGAATAGGACAAGATTCGATAAAACACACAAAAGGGCGAGGAAATGAAAACTTTTTCGGATAATACGATTTCATGTCATATGTCATGATCCTGAAGTGATTTTCTGATGCCTGTCATCCGGTCTTTTCCGAAAATTCGCCAATATTTTTCATTTTTACAGAACATATTCGCTAACCGTTTGAGCAAATATGTTACAGGACGATATGTTTTTTTCATGTTTCTGTTTAATTGTTCTTTTCGTAGCCTGAACATGATAGGTTTTGTACTTGAATATTATTTTAAACTATTAAAAATGGCAGATTTTCAATTTTCTGTCGCAAAATTTTAGCAACATTAGAAGAGTTGAAATTGAGAAAAATGTTATTCACGAAAATATTATTATTAATTTACAGAACTATTAGACATACGTATTTTATGTATGTCACAGGCAGAAATAATAAGATATGTAGGCTTAACCGTTATAAATAACAAAAGACAAATATTAGAAAAAAGAAATCGAATATAGTTGAAGCAAAGAGAATTAGAAATTTAGATATGACAGTGTACGCAAAATGAAAATGATGAGTAGTATGAATTAGAAGAAAAAATTACGCGTAATAACTAGATTTGATAAACTTCATCGTCATTTACTTACGAGAACAAACGATGTTTTGTTTTTTCTAAACACACAGAATGTCTAATGATTTTAATTGGGGACAAGTTTCTCTCCAAACTATCTTTTAAAACTGGAATCTGAGGAAGATATCGAAACATTAAATGGAATGCACAAAATATTCAAATGAGAATGGGGCCTGGTATGAATAATAATTATTGCGTATGCAGCGGGGGCAAAGGAGATGGATGTAGGAGTTGGCTGATGGCTCTGAGTTCCCAGAAAGCCGGTGCAGCGACTTGCAAGAATCCTGCAGAATTGTCACGCTGAGGTTTAAGTGCTTCGAGAGCGAGGGAACTCTGAACTAGGAAAGAAGTCGTTGAGATCCGATTGTAAAATCCGTTTTAGAGTCACCGCAAAAAGCTTTAGAACTACGGATACGGGGGCGACCTCCTATTTTCGAGAGGAAAGCAGACGCAAAAAAGGGAATAAAGCTAGGAGTATGAGTTGCCCAATGACAAGAAGCGTTGACATGCATAAAACAGGGACGTGTTTAAGACGGAACATCGAGGACAGGTAACGCATCAAACCGAGCAAAGTGGCAAGAGAGACGGAGGTAGCGCATTGTGGGAAAACACCGGGAGCGAATGCCGCCACAAGGTACGGAGTCAGTGTGGGTTAGAATGACCACAAAAGAAATGAAACTTCCAAGTCGAGTAGTGGCTGTAAAACTCGCAGAGGAAAAGCTCCAGCAGCGGCAAAACGAAAACCCGAAACTTCCGAGAGCAGCGGAGTCGGAAGAAAGCCCAAAACCGCCGGGAGCGTGGCAAACGCAGATGGCCGAGGGGAAAAAAGAGAGGGCGAATATCTTAGGTGGCTTAGAGGCAGAAGAGCAGCGAGTGCCCCGGAGACTCTTTCGGCGAGAGCGCCCTCAAGCGACGCTCAACATTCGCTACAACCGCAAATCCCCTCCGCGAGTGACCCTGCATGCTCGTACTCGCTTTCCACGCGCG
>BOPP01000133.1:1064591-1089161 GCA_017312745.1 Gryllus bimaculatus
ACCCTCGAGAGGCCGCAGACAGCCCCGAGCCTTCCTGCTGTCTAATAAAGAGGTACTGCCACTCTCGCCCTGCCGACCCACCATTCAATTTTCTTTGTTGGCAGGTTTTTGACGCGGGTTGCTACTCACGAGTGAGTGCAGCATCGCGTTTTGGTTCAATATTAGTTCATTAATAGATCTACTAAATAAACGTGGCTATTGGTAGCTGAATAGAGATCACAGTTTTCTTTGGCTTACGTAGGCTTTCTTTGGCTCGTATGGTAATGATTCTAAGCAGTACACCTGTAGGATATTTATGAATTTAAAATTGTTACGGAAATGTATATATTTTGCGGTTATTATTTATTCGTAACGTTTAGAAATGTGATTATCTCTCACAAGAAGTAGTGAATATTCTCATGAAATTACATTTTTTTAAATTTTACCTAAATAATATATTATAGATCCTTTTATAAGATCCATTATTTAGAATGAATGAATAAAATAATAAAATTGATGATAAAATGGAATATTATGGTATCATGACTTAACGTAAAATTGAGCGTAATTTGATGTTTAAAAGTTTTCTTTCTTTCTTTTGTCCTTTTAATATCCTATTAGTTTATTACCTATCAAAGTGAACCCTATACTAAAATGGTCTTTATGTAAGGTAATAATCCTTGATACTGCAATGAACGATCTCGTTTCCAACTTTTATTCTCCAAATTCCCTAATTTTATACTTTATATTTCTTATATATTCATTTACCGGCAATTGCGGTTTGTTTAGTAGTAATATGAGTCGGTGTCAGTAAAAAGAATGGGAAGGATTGCATAAATTTATATTAACAAGTGAAAATGTAGCCCCTTAATGGAGCAGATGAAATAGTGAAATATTTAGCGAAGTACATTTATTTCTCTTCAATAGACCGTAATAATTGTTAGAGATATTATTATTATTATTATCATTATTATTATTATTATCATTATTATTATTATTATTATTATTATTATTATTATTATTATTATTATTATAATTATTAGGTTCAGCATTTATTTTTACTGCCAATCCAGATATTCACATGACTGCTGACTGGTCCCAACTCTGCACTTCTTCTCTCTCGTACTCTTTTATTTCTCTTCTCACCTATTTCTTTATCTTTCTTTTGGTATATTCATTCGTTTCTCCTCTCTCAACTTTCCATTCTATTTCTTTCTCCTCGTTGCCTCTCCCCCTCTCCCATTATCTTTTCTCTTCCTCTCTCTTTTCTTTTTTCCCTTTCTCTCCTTTCCCTCTCACCTTTTCTTCCCTTCTACCTTTCCTTCTCCTCACTCACATACTCTCCTCGTTCTTTCCCTTTCCCATCTTTCCCTTTATCCTTCTTCCTTTCCCTCTCACCTTCCCGTCTCTTTACCTCTCCTCTCTTTCCCTCCTCACACTCATCTCGCTTTCGTTCTCGACTCTCCCTATCATCTCTCTTTCCCTCTTCTCTCTTTTCTTACTCTCTTTCCTTTCCCCTGCATCTTTCTTTCCCATTACTCTTTGATTTCTCCCTCTGTCGTTCTCCTTCTTTTCGTCTCTTTTTTACTCTCACTCTCTTTCTCTCTTCTCTGCCTTCCTCTCTCTGTTCTCTTTCCTTCGCTTTCCCCTGCCCTCGTGCTGCGCTCTCCCGGGCGGAGGGGCCGTCGGAGTGTCTCCGGGCGCGCCGACGCAATCCCATTTGCCGCGCCGCCCGAATGAAGATCGCGACCTCGCGCAATTGGGCGCAGAGGCGCATGCAACCGCCGCCGCCGCAAATGAATTGAAGCAACAACCGCTCCGCTCTGTCGCGCCGATCGACTGCGCAGTCCCAGCATGGGTTTTCTCCTCGTTTCTCTCTCTCTCTCCCCCTTTCTCTCTCCCCCTCTCTCTCTCCCCCTTTCTCTCTCCCCCTCTCTCTCTCCCCCTCTCTTCCCTCTCTCTCTGTCCCTCTCTCTCTAGTCCCCTCTCTGTCCCCCTCTCTTCTGTTCCCTCTCTCTCGCTGTCCCCCTCTCATCTGTCCCTCTCTCTGTCCCTCTCTCTTCTGTCCTCTCCTCTGTCCCTTCTCTCTGTCCCTCTCTCCCGGCGCTCTGCTTCTCTCCCCCTCTCCCTCTCCCCCCTCTCCCCTCTCTTCCCCCTCTCCTCTCTCCCCTCTCCCTCTCTCCACCTCCCCCCCTCTCCCCCCTCTCCCCCTCTCTCCCCTCTCTCCCCCGCTCTCTCCCCCTCTCCCCCCCCCTCTCTCTCTCTCTCTCCCTGAACGCATAGCTAAGTACTAATGCGACATGAAGGTCGTTAAGCCACGTTTGACCTTTTACCTTGGAGCACTAATGAATGATTTTCACCTGCAACTACGTGAATAATTACAGTATTTGTTGGATTGAAATACATGACTCGGTTTATTAGAAAAAATAAGATAGGAATTAAAGATAAAAGTCGAAAACGGGACCCGAAATAGATATTTAAACAATTCTCTAAAATAAGTACGTATGCATCTATCAGCATTTATTACTGATGAGCATGACAAAATATTTACCGAAAACTGATAAATAGTTAGCTACATTAATAAGTTTGTATTTTTGCAATGATTTTAAAAGGTCTAATGTATGCCACGTTCTAGTCTCTACTCTTTTCAATTTAGTAAAGCACCTAGACCAGACTTAGGCATCAATCAAATCATCAGTGATAAAAATAGGTCGATCATTATTTTATTGTGGCCTCCCTGGTCAGTCAATCTCAAATTGGAAAGACGGTGTTTGACTGCATATTAAGACAACAGAATTAAAGTGAGAGAGAGACAGACAGACAGAGTGACAGAGAGAGACAGAAAGAGAGGGATAGAAAGAGAGGGTTCGACAGAGAGATAGAGAAAGACAGAGAGACAGAGAAAGGCAAAGAGAGAGACAAAGAAAGAGAGAAAGAGAGAGAGACAAATAGAGAGACAAATAGGGAGACAAAGAGAGAGACAAAGAGAGACAAAGAGAGAGAGACAAAGAGAGAGACATAGAGAGAGACAAAGAGAGAGAGAGAGACAAAGAGAGAGACAAAGAGAGAAACAAAGAGAGAGACAAAGAGAGAGAGAGAGAGAGAGAGTGTGTGTGTCTCAAATAACGGATTTTGCAGGTCAAGGATATTTATATATCCAACAAGGAGATTAATGAGCGTTTTGAAGGACAGTGATATTCCCAGGATATTTAAAGGCAATCAAACCACTCGTATAATTTGATTGATTGATAATTGTGCTCTAAGCCTCCGACCGGTCTCCCGGCATGTGTGATAGTGTAGTGCTTGTAATTGTATGTAAGCAAGGAGTGAGGATGGGACAAGGAATAGGAAGGAAAGATCGCGAGCAGTTCGTGCCCTGTTTGTTAGAGTTCTGTTCCTGCAGTCGCCTTGTCTTGATCGGAGAAACCACGGAAAACTACCGATGAGAGCAGCTGACAGCTAGAATATTTATCCAGAAAGCGGCTTATGTCGACACAGGTATCTATTCAGTGTTGAAAAGCCTTCCATCGGGACTCAGTCCCTAGGATCTCCTGGTCAGAGGAATTGCAGAGTCCTTAATTGAATCTCTGAGCGATCTAACCCGGTAGTATATTTTAAAACAGAATAATTTTTAATGTAATCAATATACTAAAGAAAACAATGTTTCGTAATACAATATAGCCGCCTCACCAGAAAGTCTGAAATCAAGGAGTTATAGTATTTAAACCATTTCTTTACTCATAAAAATATTGAAAATTTAAATATGAAATATAAAATAAAAATTCGAAAGTAAAGAAAGATTGAAAATCCTAATTAAAAATGAACAATTATCAAAAAATTTATATTCAAAAAAGAACATAATTGTAATGATAACTTGATAATGATGTTAAATGTAAGTGGGGTGGAAAGTAATAAATGTAGTCGTCCACCAAATTAAAAAGTTACTGACTAGAAGACCAGAGGTCGTCCGTTCCAATCTGCTGGCCCATGTGCAGGAAGTAATGGAAATAAAGACGTATGAGAGACAGCACACGTATGTGAACTGAACAAGAAAGAGTTTACTTTAACAAGATTGTTTATATCTTTAATTTTGAAATTACTTGTTAGGTTGACATGTACCAAAAACACTGCTTTATATACAGCTATTCTTCTATGTTTATATCACATCTCTTGAATTTATGTTCACTTATTTATTTTCACTCGACTCACTTCTTTGATATTGCTACCTTATCCTTTGCTCTGACCACTGTACAGCTATTCACCCCGATGCACACATTTCACAGCTCTGCCTTCAGATTGGATTGCCTTCGCCTGGGCCGCACGGTTATACCTGGCAGGCGCTGGCGTGAAAGCTTCACGAAACTTTCGTCATTCTTCTCCGCGACTCGCGAACGTACTGGATCCCGGGGTTACGGCCAGCCTCGCTCTTCGGGCAGGCGCTGAGGGCTTCAACATACGATGCAGTCCACGTTGCAATTAAGTCAATGTTTGAATTGTCATGTACTTCTCTGTCCAAATGTCTGTGAGTAAAAAAATACTATTTCACACATTACATTTTGACAGTGGGGATTGCTTTTCCCATATAAATCAAAATAGTACAGACTGTCCTCCTTTCAAGTAAATGTGCTTACAAACAGAAATACGGACAAATTTCAGATGTAAATGAATTTATAGGGAGAAGCATGTTAGACATACATTTGTGTATAATTCGCACACGATTTCTTGAGCTCTCATTTCATTAAATGTAAGAAGGGAAGATGGGTGAATCTTCTGGCTGGACTATTATATCAAATTGCAGCTCGTTCTTCAATTAAAATAGTTTCTAATATAACGTTGCGAAAACGTCTTCATTTAAATATGTCAGCATCGCTCGTTACTATCTTGTATTTATAATTTAAATAATGTCAGTAAAGGATTCCGGAAGTCAAGAAAACGTGCGCGTTTAATAACTGCAATTTTGTCTGGGCCGTGCTTCGCCGTCTTTCGCTGAGAGCGCCATTCGGCGCTGCACGGCCGTCGGATATTGTCAATTCTCGAACGCGCTCTACTTCTCTGCTATCTCGCTTCGTTAGCAGTCAATCGAACGATATCCTCATTGGGCCGCCATTCCGCTAATGTCACCAATTTGCGCATTCACTCCGCAATCTTGTGGTTACCTTATTAAAATCCAATGCAGATACCCAAACGACGGCGCTCTAATGAAAATACCGTTATCGAGATCGAATTGCCGCGGCAGAGGGGATGGCGGAAGGCCTTTATATGAATTGTGCGAGTGCACGAAGCTGATAATTGCATGAGCACCTGTTGGTTTCATCTATTGGGTACACCAGCGAAAGAAAATGATCGTTCCTTCTAAGTAGTAGCTAGTGTTAGAGTTCTAAGAATAGTTCGTATTAGTCATAATGAGGCTTTCTTTTAGCATATTACATCAATATACAATTCATCAATATACAAAATACAGTAAACAATGAACATGTACTGTAAAATCTTTCTCTATAGAAAGACTGCACTGCTTCCGAAAGATGATTGGAAGTGACACGATTTTTAAATATCCAAATTCACGCATTTTTGGCTCTGGCGTAACGAAATAATGCTGGCCCGCTCGCAATACGTTTATCCATGCCCCTTCATAAAATTAAATTTGAATCCCTTTTTTACGGGCACCTTGGAATATATAAACAATATTAATTACAAAAGTAATCCACAATATTTCTTACAATCTTAAATTTTGGGAACAACTTTGGTTGTTTGGCCTCTGTGCGCAAATGCAGCGTTCATCTGTGCGGTCTTTACCGCCATCTCTCGCTTCGCTCTGATGCAGCAATTACTCGTGCCATAAACGGCTCATACGTCATGTTTGGTTTAAAATGTCATTTTATGAACTATTTTTTGCAACTACAAAGGTCGTTTTTAATTATGAAACTTAAAAAAAAAGCCTTTCTCGCACATTCTCGGACCGAAGAAAGAAATTTCCGTGTTTTCTCCCCGACCGGCGCTGACCGCAGACGGAGATTTCTTTCTGAGCATGCGAGATTTGCGATACATTTATTATCATTTGCAGGTACTATATGTCTCAATTGGGTTGTCACATGACTTCCTAGAACCTTTCACGGCCTCCTATACACACTTGTGCAGTATGGTGAGGGAAGTTGAAACCTGTAATATCAACACACGCGTATGCATGCAAATGGCCTGGAACCGGGGTACGGTAGCGTTCCGAGGCGCCGGACCGCAAAGAGACTACCTTCGCGGACGAGTGCGTACAACGTTTTAATTTTCCACGATGGTAGCAAAGGAAGAAATGCGCTGCACTCACCCTGCGCGAGCACCTCCTCCTGGCTGACGTTGCGGAAGTCGCCGTGCAGCAGGAAGCCGTGCGCGCCGCGGGCGGCGGGGCTGCCGGCGCAGTTGTCCTCCCACAGCATCTCGGGCGTGCGGTTGTGCGCCGCCATCTCCTCCGACGCCCCTTCCTGCGCACACAGCCGCGCCCCTCAGCTACACCTCGTGGCAACCACCTCTTGGCATTGCCGCATGTCTCCGAGAGCTCTGTTGATTGCTATACAATATATTGCTAGGTTCAATCAGTATTGCTAGGTTTAATCAGTATTGCTAGATTTAATCAGTGTTGCTAGATTTAATCAGTATTGCTAGATTTAATCAGTATTGCTAGATTTAATCAGTATTGCTAGATTTAATCAGTATAGCTATGATTAATGAGTTTTGCTATATTTAATCAGTATTGCTATATTTAATCAGTATTGCAAGGTTTGATCAGTATTGCTAGGTTTAATCAGTATTGCTAGGTTTAATCAGTATTGCTAGGTTTAATCAGTATTGCTAGGTTTAATCAGTTTTGCTCAGTTTAATCAGTTTTGGTAGGTTTCATCTGTCTTGGTAGAATCTGTGTTGACAAATTTCATCGTTATTGGTAGTACTGTCTGAAATGAAAGACAAACCTTTGCTTTGGAGAAATAAACTTTTGTTGGAAGATTCTTATTGTGACTACTATTTAGGAAGAATATTTACATACATGTGATACATTAGGAGGTATTTCCCTAACCTTAACTAATAACTTTCAATGCAAATTTATGATATGATAATTAATGTTTAAATAAACTTTGTATATATTAATGTGATAGAGATACAACTTTCTCACTTATTTGTTTAATTTGCCTTTCAATAAAAAGTTTCCTTTACACTTTAAAACTGTAGGCGAGATAAGAGGACTAAGGATTCCTGTTTTTATTAAAAGAGTAATCAGTCAAATAATTGTTATTTATGCTCCAAGGGCCTTATAGGGATTCTCATGATCGAGCGGCGACAAATTGCGCGAGAATGCGCATAGAATATGCATAATTTAATATTTTACCTAACTCTACCTTTATTGATTCAGATTGACTTGTTTACTAATTAACTAGATGTTAACTTGACCTGGTTTGTCCTTTCATATTTCCATCTCATATTTCCATTTCATAATTCCCTCTGTAAGAGAACATGTAGCATCATTCAACTGTTTTCATATTTCCTCGTAACTACAATTCTCTCGATCTAGGTAAGTTATGCATCTCCGTATCGAAGACAATAACAAGCTATAACGTATAAGTAAAAAATAAATATATTTTTTGTCCATGAAATGTCGGCTCTTAGTGTCATTACTTGACTTTGGAATAGTGAATATGTTATATGCACAGAATTGCAATTACGTGTATTTTCGGTTCATTTGCTAGAATTCATGTTTATATTAATAGCAAAAGAAAAGAATAAAAGTACTGGAAGTATGTGTTGCCCCCACGACGCTAGAAATGTCAGACGTCGCACGCCACGAAACGTGCAAGCAGGCAGAACCATGCCCAAGACCCTGCCACCATGTTGAACAATGGGATCATTCAACAGTGATTTACATTGATGGAAATGTTTACGTCAACGTTAGATGTCCACGCGAGTCTGCGTTTTCAACATTTCATGCTTAGTTAACACGATACAAAGGAAAGACTACTTGAAATGTTTTTTTAAAATTAACAACGATCTAAATTTTAAAAAAATGCTTGTATTTCAGTAGTAATCACACAAATAATGGTAAAATATCTTCTCACGTCGACACTGGAGGTCAAGGGCTTACTACTGATTGTCACACTATTCATATACATTATCAGCGACGAAGTGAAATACAAAGTAAAAAGTCTTCCGATATTTTTCTAGGTTTTTACACCCAAACTAATAATAGATCAGATAGATAGATAGATTTATTATTTTTGCAAGTGGGTATATAACCTGGTGGCAGAACACTACAATTTACATATTACAACTAGGAATAGTAAAACAATGTAATTTTAAAACATTTTAAGACAATAGTATTAATAATAATAACAATAATGATAATAATAATATAACAACAAAGACAATAATAACTATAACAGCATTAACTCTACATTTTATGACTGTCCTGCAGGGAAATTTTAACTAATAACTACACTGCACTTCACTTCACATCACTTCACTTCTCTCTCTACTTCTCTATTGCACTACACCTCACAGCACGTCCCGACACTCCAATTCAAATACTACTTTAAATATAATTGTATATTTAATAAAGCAAAGCATTTAATAGTGATTATCATAATACTAATTATAAAAATCACAAATATAATAAAATTATAACTAAAATAATAACTATTTTAATACGCCAAACTCAGTAACTAATACATTTTACAAATGTCCTTAGTTAATATACTTACAACTGAGCTTAAATATACTTAATATACTATAATATACTTAAAAGTGCAACAATAGATACAATAATTCCGTGGACATCGAGCGCTCCACCCTTACTCGTCACGCTTCTACACAGAACCTTAGTGTCGTCCGATGGTCAGATACTAAATCCTTTTAAGGCCATCCTCATAATCTCGAAAGAATCCGGACGTGCAGATTCCCACCCAGAGCACCTCGTGAACAGTAACACCATCAAAAGAGAGGGGGGTTGGTAAGAAACAGCTTCTATAAGGTCAATGACATTGAGGCGTAATGGGAGCAGTATTCAAACAAAGGCGCCAAGAAGGGCGTGTTTCTTTCATCCCCACTCCTTGAAGTATCGTCTCGCCTCAACATGCAAGTGCAGTTGCGGATGACGGAAATCAGCCTCCAGCCGACGTGTAGGTTAGCGCCATCCATTGGGGGAGGAACACCGCCAACCCTCGGGATGAAACATTCCAATTCCTAACACGGCTAATGACCAGGGCAGTAGACTAGCGCGGAAACATCAATCAGCCGATATGGCTAATGGCTTCGCCCTTCCAGGTTTCACCCCGGGCAATCGATGTGGAATTTGTGGCGGGCAATGGGAGCTCTCGTGAGATTTTGTTGGGGTTCTCCAGTTTCTCTTACCTTTCATTCCACCATTTCTCCATCGCCATTATCATTAGGTCATCTCTCAGGAGCCTCAATACTCTCAGCAGTTGAAGGACCTCTAAACTGCCGTAAATCAATAAATCATGATGGGCCACAGGAAGAAGAAATGTTCACAGTGTGGGGCTGGAGGGGACGGAGCGGGTGGCGAACCGGAGACCCTGGCCCCTCTTCCCGCTGCCGTCGGCCGCGCAGCCGTTGTCCTGTTTGCCGGGGCGCTTGATAGCCCATAAAGGCGGCGCCGGGGGCTATTCCGGGCACCCTAAAGCGAAGCGCGACCGATGCCCAATTTAGCGGCCGCCCTCGCCTCGCCGTCGCCCTCGCCCTCGCGCCCTCACCCCACTCTTCGTAGCCCCGCCCCATCCCGCGCCACCTGCTCTCTTCGTCGGCCGAGGCCCGCCACCTACGTCCGCCCACGCCCCGCCCCGCCCCATCCCGACACATCGCGCTTTGCCCTAAACACACTTCATCCCTCGCTCCGCCCACGCCCCGCCGCGCCCCGCTATGCCACGTCCGCGCCACGCTCCGCCACGCCCCGCCACGCCCCGCAACTCCCAGCACGCGCCGCCCGCCCCGCCCACGCGCCGCCCCGCCCCGCCACGCCCCGCCACGCCCCGCAACCCCCCTCCGCGCCCCGCCGCACCCCGCCCGCGCCCGCCGCCGCCCCATCGCATTCAGTCACCCCCTCCATGCCCCTCCACCGCATGCTCAGCAACGCCTTACGCCCCCCCCCGCGGCCCCTGAAGCCGTCCGTTTTCCCCCCTCTGCCCCGCTCCGCCCCCCTCCGGATGCCGGAATGACCATCGAAGAGCATCTCCGATGAGATGATAATGGGGCCTTCTGGCGGCTGAGGCAATGCAGGTGGCGGCGGCGACGGCGGTGCAGCCGCGCGCCTGTTAAAGAGATAGTGGTGATAGTGGCCGTGACGGCACCGGTAGTAGAATTGCCGACGGTTGCATGAGCGGAGGCATAGGCGGCGGTGGTAGTGGCGGAAGCAAGAGCGCTAAAGTACGAGCGTAGAAGCCGATGGCGGAGGTTGCAGGGTCGGTGACAACGGTGGCACCGGCGGTCGAAGTGACGGGAGCGGTGGCGGCGGTGGCGGTGGCGGCCATCTTCCTTCAGTTAATACTCCCCGGCCCAGCTTCCGATCTGCTCCTTCGATAGCTATTGTCTCAGAAGCTGATAGTCACTTTCCTCTTAACCCCTGATTGCCTTTCTTGATACTTACACCAAAAGGGTTTAAACGCAGGAATCGCAATACATTAATGAAGTAATCTACGTCCGTCTCTCTGATCATCACCCACGGTTAGACCACGTCGTGTTCACCTGTCGAGACAAATGAAGTGCGATTTGACACGTTGCATCTCGGTCTCCTGGTGGGGAATTGATCTTATTTTGCAAATCCATTTTCAAGATTATCAAAATTGTTTCTAAAAACAGTTTTTTGTGTTTTTGAGGCAGCTAAAATGCGTTTTGGGTGGCTTATGGCACTTTTAAAGGTGATCAATAGCTCATTGTATTTCTCATGACAAGACAAATCTATTGGAACAATTTTAGCCGGTTTTTTCAAAAGAATTCTAAAAGACGTCTTATGGTTTCGTGGTATGGAGTAGTGTGTGCGACGCATGTCACAGAATCGTATCGTGTAAATATGTTGTCAGAAAAGGCAAAAAATAAATAAGAGAGTTGCTTGATGAAAGAAGACTATATTATAATGTACTAAGTCATAAAGAAGAGAAATAAAATTATATAATTTCAATAAATATAGTAAATAAAATGTTATTATTATAATGAAGTATGTATTATTCATCTATACCAAAAGGAAGCATTCCAGATACGAGAAGAATACAATAGAACCAAAGGAACAGAAAGGAAGCAACTATCCAGTTATAAAACGTTTAAAATTCACTTTGCAAGTTCGTAATGAAAGGCCAAATGAAAATGAACACGAAAATACCCGCCGGAGGCGCCATGCAACACTGGTTTGGTACCTGTAGTCACTCGATCATTGTTTTATAAATTATTGCAATACAAGGAAATTTTGAGCAATGTAATGATGGTTCAGTAGCCTTGATTCTTCATTTTACAGGACATTGTATCTTCTCCGCACTGTGCTTGTTCCATGGCTGTAACCACTTGTTTGAAAGCCAGTTGCCCTTTTCAACATCAGACAAGCTTTCTTTTCGATTGCCACGCGAGCTTTAATTAATTATTGATTCTTGTACAAATCATATCACGAAACTTATAATGTTCTGTTGTAATTAATTAAGTTTTTAGAAATTCAGGAAGATTGCTTAAAACCTTCACAAATTGCTTAAGCATATTTTAAAAAAAACTAAAGTTGTTTTCATCTGCCATCTAATGAGAAAATGTCTTTATCATACAGCAGCAATCACCAAGCAGCCCCTAATTCTTACATCTACCTGTCTCGCCTTTCATATTCCTTTCTAAACCCTGTCATCGCCCTCTAACGAGTGTTTCAAGATCGCCTCGCATTGTTCCTCGCATTAACCTCGCCTAATGAAATAACTGTCAGTGAGGTGACAAGAAGATACGCTGATACAAAGTTACTCAGTCAATCAACTGAAAAGCCTCGCGGCTGAATGTTGTACTGTCTTTCAATGTAAAATAAAATTTAATAAAAATAAAAAATACAAAAGCCGCCCCTAGCAACAGTCATAAACGAGATCAGCAAACACGTATTTTCTTGCTAAATAATACGCGAGTGATAAGTCCATAAACATTCATTTGATCTATGCTCCATTTAAAAATCGTTAATTCCAACTCTGTTATTTCAAGAACTTCAAAGAAGATTAGCCAGACCAAAGGCCAGTAACGCACGTAATGCGATCTTCATTTCCACTATGCGCTGTTCACGTGAAACCTCCACGCTCACACGGAACCTTCACCGAGTACTTCAGGGAACATCGAAGAGAACCATGGACTTACAATCTCCATTAGACGGCGAATTACTTCAAGTTGCAGCAGGGACTTTACAGTCTTCCGTGTGCCATTGTAGCACTGTAAAGCGCAGCAGTAGCACTTTGCACACCAAGGGAATCGGATTGTCCTGCGAATCACCTTGTTTTAAAGCCAGAGAGTGCATTTGGCTTTGTATTTTGTGTTTCAACAAATACAGAATATGTAGTAAGTTTCATTTAATTACGTTTTATAAATATATAACTTAAAAATTCATTAACTCATTATTCCTTCAATGTAATTATAAATAGTACAAATAAAATAAATAAATAAATGCAAATTAGTGATTGTATTTTTATATTGTCTAGAGAATATTTAATTTTATTAGCAATTAGAGCGGAGGGAAAAATGCTTGTGCGGGAGTTTTCCGGGTTTCCCCAATTCTTTTAATACCAGGCGATTACTGGAGCTGTACCCTAACAAACGAGCCTCGGACTGCGCGCAGCCTTTTGCCTCCACTTTTTTGTGTTATCCTCACTATTATTGACATTTACATGCGCTACACTACCACACGCATCGAAAGACCCGCCGGGAGCTTAGTTTTTGTCACGACTGGGGCGGTGCCCGCTGGGGGAGGTACCTGGATGGGGACACCCCCGCAAGTCCACGAGTAAGTCGGCGGTAGTATCTCACCAAGAGAAAAGCATCTCCACGTCCCTGATAAATATATAGGCACTTCACTTACGGGAATAAATATATAGGCACAGCCGCTGGCAAGCCCGGATACAAAAAAATAATCAATCAAACGGAACACTTTTTTTTTGTTTTGTTTTCGGTTTTTAACTTTATGCGTATTCTGTTAGTCATGTTAGGTTATTTTGATTAACTTTTAGCATCTACTATTTTCTTCTTATTTTTCCACTTATCATCAGCGATATTGTTTTGCCCTTCATACGTATGTGAGGGTGTCGTACCAGTCAGGTGGTCAGGGCGTCACCGAAGGGTGGGCGCCTTGTCTCGAGGAAACCCAACTTTGCCTATGTGTAGGTCAGCGGGGGAGGGGACACCGCCACCTCACGTGTTAAAAACAAGCACTATGCTTACGGGATTTGTGGTTGCGCCCTTGACGCGGCCGGATAAGTAAAATAATCAATCTAACGAAATTGAGATGCTTTTATTGTTTTTTTCGTTTAACATTATGGCGGTTTACGTTAGTCATTTTACAATATTTTCATTTACCTATATTTTCTTCTTCTTTTTCCTCTTCTTCTTCTTCTTCTTCTTCTTCTTCTTCTCTTTCCACTTTTGGTTAGTGCTATTCCTTCGCCCTCGTCCGTGCATGAGAGTGCCAGCCACTGCCAGCCAGGTGGTCAGGGCGCCTGGTCGCGCCGCGTCGCGTCTCGGGCGGCGGCAGCGATTCCATGCGCGCGAGGCCCATCCATCTCGCGAGGCCATTGCGATGCCCGCGGTGTTTCGCCGATTCCCCGCCCGCCGCGCTGCCCCGCCCGCGCGTGACGCCTCGCCAGGCGCCTTCCGCCAATCAACGTTCTCCCCCTTGCGACGTTTTCCTTGATTGCCGCCTGGCATAACGGGGGGTGACTTGTTTAATGCGGCCGCGCGATAATAAAGTGCAAAAATGTTCGCGTGAGTAATAGGTTGTCGAATGACGGTGGCTTCCACCTCTCGTTCATAATGTGAAGTATTTTCGTGAGTTAATCCGGATGTGAGCTATTAACCGGGTAGTTCCTCACGATCAATTGCTTCATTCGAGTCTATTTTCTTTCCTCTCACCGAACGTTGGTTTTTGCTAAAGAATGTTATGCGAATATTAATGCTCTTTATCCCAGTTCAAATATCTAAATGTAATTATATACAATAATAATTAATTAATAATTTCCCATAAAATAATTGCTAATAAAATTAAGAGTCATAAAGAGTAATAGCACATGCATATCTTAAGTTTGAGTGACGAAAATAATGTATTCTTTTTACTCCGTCATTTTTCTTTAATTTTGCCATTCGAAAATAATCAGGTAATGTTTTAAAACGGGTAAAGATACGCCTATGGTGACGGATTGTCACAACTAGATGAAAACTCGATTCAGAAGATTCTACTTTCTCGATGAGGACTCTAAAGGCCGGCTTTTTCGAATCAATCCTCGTGGTTTTCTTCCGATCTATTGCAGGAGGAATTCGGTAGCGGTACTTCAAAAACAGTTTTACGGACTGCGTGCGATCTTTTGTTTTCCATCCTCGAGGTCGCAAATACCGGGTCAAGATTCAAATAGAGCTTTAGCCCCGTGGGAAGCAGATACCAACAATTACTACGAGAGCAAGCAGACTATCCTCATTCTGACCTCATTTTTAAGCAATGAAGTGCATTTGATACTGGAAACCTTCACTAGCGTTCCCTTGACGCCTGAATTCTCTAATCCCCAACCAGCACGACGCAGCACGGACAAGCCAAAAGCCCGGTCTCACTCGGAATGACACGGCCAGATTGTCAGGGCTGTCTGCCATTGCTTTCGAATGAATGGGAATTAATTTCTTCGATGTTCGCTGATCCTTGGTGTGCTCTGTGTTTTATTAACGATTTTATATGGCAATATTGTGCTTGGTTCTTGGTTTTACGATTTATATTTTATTTTATTTCTAATATTATTTGGAAGCTGATAATAATAATTTATAAAGCATGCACCTTAGCACTAATTAAAAAGAATGTGATTGCGTATTTTTAAGTTACATTGTTTGATTTTTTCAAGTATTGGCTGAAGTGTTAGTAGGATACGAGGTGCAATATTACAATATTATGTAACCGTTTTCAAGATGTAAGGGTAAGCTATTGTAACACCACAAGTTTAATGTCATCTTGAAATAAAAAAAAGTATATTCGTAATTGAAATCTTAATTTGCATGCATTGTATTGAAAGAGTTATAATTATTTCGAATACATAGAATACCCCCCCCCCCAATGAGGGCGTTATCTCGCCTAGCCACTGTTAAAAGAAGACATTCTCCTCGCGGTCTGTCCTTGTGCTGTGAGTTTGTGAACTGTGACGTCGTCATCTAGTCGTGAGTCATCATGAAATTTTCAAAAAAATATTAATAAATTGAAATATTGTTTTGAAAGTGATGCGATCAAAATGGGATAATTCCTTAACGCTAACATCATCCAGGTAGTGTAACAATGAGCTGTGAACCCGACTTGGTCATTTCTGTTGGTTGAGTGAATATTTCGTGTTTCGGGGTTTGTCAACTGCGGTAGTATTAGTTCCGAAACAGTAGTCCATGTATTTATATATTCCCCAGTGGATGACTTCTTTCTCCACTGGATGGTGAGGTCGGGGGCAGACCTACACGTGAGGTTGCGGGGTTTTGAACAACATTACACATCTATGCGAGTATATCCCGCCAGCGGAGAACTGCCCCCTTTGGAACAAGCTCTGAAGTTTTACTACCCGCCAAGTGTCCCGACATGAATGTATAAGTGTATTGGGTGTACGTATAAGAGTGTATGTGTGTCTGTATGTGTGTAAGTAAGGGATTCGCTTTGTGTTGATCAGACCTCGAAAACCACCGGTCAGATCAGCCGGCCGCTAGAATTCTCCTGCAGGTAGCTGCTAAATTCGACCTAACTGACTGGAATCATTCTGCCACCATCGGTACTCGAATCGTCGGAGCTCTTGGTCGCTGCAGAGACAGCAAGAATGTTAGAGCATTCGCCTGGTATCGATAGGAGAAACTACGAAAATCTACCAATCAGAAAAGTTGGCCGCTTGAGTTCTCCATTCAGCAGCTGAATTCGACCTAGGTATCGAGATAGTATCAAAAATCCTGCCACCTTCGGAACTCGAACGCGATGAACCCTGGTCAGAGACAATACTACGACATAAGCTGTTGTCCAGAGCTACTTCAGACGGAAACATGCGATATTTAAAAAAAAATTACAAAAAAGGGCCTCACTGATGTCATTTCGCCTCCCCTCTCAAAAGAAGGCACAATTAAGACATTCTAACCGTGTGCCCGACAACGTTGGCCGACTTGTCCGCTCGTAAGGTTCCACGGACTCAACAGGCAGCGCACGTCCCTGGTGTTTGGCGGTAGCGGCGGCGGCAGCTGCTCCGCCCTTTTTACGCCAATTGGGCCTTTTGTTGCCACGTCGCTCCGCGCGGCGCCGCCCGCGGGCGGGGGGGGGGGCTCCGGCGGAGACGCGATGTAATTTACGGGAGCTTCCACACAGGAGGGCCGCGCCTCGCCGCCTCTGCCCGAGGAAAGAGGGGAGACGACGCGGCATCGTAATTCAAGGAAGGTTTGTGAGTAGCTCGGATAATAACATAATAAATATTAGTTCGTCTTGTGCGAAACTTCTGGATTTGGTACATCATCGTCTTTTTTTTTTTTTTTTTTTTTTTTTGAAAATGAAAATAGCTCCTTACTAGAGTACAATTTGGAACGTTTTTGAAAACTTGTGTTAGCCACAAGGACTGGGTTTACACGTGTTATACCGGCTAAGGGGCCTCAGTGCATCAACTGAAGTATCGGCAGTGCATGTGATTGGATGACCTAGGGTTTCAGTCCCGATGGTGGCAGTATTTTCGACTCCAGCTATATTGATTGGAACCACTGTCTGGAGAATAAGTCTAGCGGTCGGTTTCTCTGATAGGTAGTTTTACTTGTTTTTTCTGATCAATACCAGAAGATGCCAGAGCTATTCCCTAACAAATGGGCCACGGGCTGCAAACATACTTTATTTCCTCTTCTCTTCTTTTGCAAATCCTCACTCCTTCCTTAAACACATTTACCTTTACATTTACTACCCTACCACATGCGATGGGAGACCAGTGGGGAGTTAAGAGCTTGTCCCGGTTGGGGCAGTGCCCCGTTGGTACGAGAAACGTGGATGGGGAAACGCCGTTAGCCGACATGTAGGTCGTCGCCGACCATCACCATCCAAAAAGGAAAAATCACCGCCAGCTACCGTATTAAAAAATGCACTTCACTTATGAGACTAATGATATTGTCAGTTGACGTGTCTCTTTCAACATTCATAAAGTCAAATCCAAAGATAATCTTCCTCTGTGATCAAAGAAGAAAGGAGAAATATGAAAGCGTTAGACTGATCCGTCAATTACGTTCAGCAGTTTGCTTGAACAAACGCGGCAAACATCGTTATACTATAATTACAAATCAATAGTGAAATTAGAGGTAGAGAACACCGAAGAATACTATTCCTTCTACCAAAAAATTTGATCCGAATCTGCTGTTTCCAGAAAAAAACGAAGATTTACCAGACTTGAACTTCAGTATACAAAGGTGTGAAGTAAGGGTGCTGGGCACAATGCCGCTTCAATTAAGATTAATTAGATGAATTAAATAGGTGAGGTAATGAAGAAAATGAGGCGGAGAAAAACATGCGCAGGAAGAGAAACGAGTCCCCAGAAAGAACGACTCAACGACCCTCTTTCCCCAGGCAAATTACACTCAAAGAATACGCGAGAGAAAGAACAGATAGTAGCACTTCGGACCGACCCAATGCGCGCAGGCAAATTTTGGCAAGTGGGGAGCTGGATGACGAAAAGGTTAGTGGATCGGAAAGGGGCGGATACGCGAAACACAAAGCGATGCGAGAAGGTGCGCAGCGACGTGTGGTATCAAGAGGGTGGTTGTTGTGTCGCGATATGGCATTCCGACCCTCGCGACACGCTGCCGTCGGCAAGTGACCAGTTGTCACTTGCCGACGCCAGCGTTCCGAGGCTATAAAATGGCGAGAGCTTCGCACCTCACCCCTCTCTCATTACGCGTCAACCTGCCGAAGCCAGCCGTCGTCACGCCACCCGCTCCCAGGACGTAGGGTCCACTGGGGGTAAGCCACTGGGGCACGTAGGGACGCGGGTAAGTGCGTGGGGGAAGAGACGTGGTGGTGGCGTGGAGCGAGCGCGGGGGTGACCGCGGGGAGCAGTGGTGTGGTATGGGGGTAGGTCCGGCGTCGGGGAGGGGCGGACGCGACGACGGTGGCCGGGGGATGGGGGTGAGGAGGGACGCGGGTATCTGCACGAAAGCAGGAGCAGGGACGGCCGTGGGATTGGGGGCGAGCGGGCGCGAGACAGGCGGGAGAGGGAGCGGAACCGAATGTGGATGCCGAGGCGGAGCGGGTCAGGGAACGGTCGTGGTAGCCGACTTTGGAGCAGGAGTGGGGACCGGCATTGGGGGGAACGTGGGGACGACGGTGAGCGGGAGCGAGGCGGGCTTGGTGTGGCCGCGAGGGTGGGCGCGAAGACGGGCGTGGGGCCGCGAATGTGGAGGCGTGTGTTGGGGTAGGCGCTGGGGCGGCGCCCAGAGAAGTTGCAGGGCGTCAACAAGGCGAGATGAGGGCTCTCGACACGAAGTCGCTGCGCGGCGGTGGTTGGCTGCTCAGGAAGGGGGGAGGGGGAGGGGGAAGACGCTTCGGGACCAGCGCGATCCGCTGCTGAAGAGAAGACGCTGCCACTCCAGCAAAGGATAGTTTAAAGCATCCTTTTGCCCCCCGGTGTTTTTTTTTTAACAAAAATGTCTCAAAAACGACGCAATTCACTTTCATTTTGTGAATAAAAATACTCTGAAACTTGATTAAACAAAAATTAAACGTGACTTAGAGCTTTGAAATTATTATAAATTTTAGCGTTTCAATAAATGAAGAAGAACGTTTGGTATTTTCTCCATTTGAAATATTTTCTATCTATCCTTCTCTAATTGTGTTTAAAATGTAAAAAAATAGCCATACACATTTTTAGAGGGATTAAGTAATATTAACCAGTATGACTGTGCAGTTTTCATTTTTAAATCCACTGCAGGCGGAATTAAAAAACACTGACAAAATAATGTTCACATTAAAATGCAAATATAAGAAATACATAGCAGTAAACGTTTAGAAAAATGCCAGGAAATGTTTATTTAAATGATGTATGGTAGTAACGGAAACTGCGGAAATAACTGGCGTTTGCATATAGAATGAGACTTCATAAAACAACCATCTGTCAACTTCCTCTTCTTTCGTCTGTCTCCAAAATTCCTACTCTTTTAAATGTATTTAGTGTCAAAATATATGGTTTAAAATAAATAAAGTCTTGCTCCGACCTTGATATAATTCAAGGTAATCAGCGTCTAAAGA
This sequence comes from Gryllus bimaculatus, assembly GCA_017312745.1. NCBI lineage: Eukaryota > Metazoa > Arthropoda > Insecta > Orthoptera > Gryllidae > Gryllus > Gryllus bimaculatus. The sequence continues at coordinate 1,084,042 of BOPP01000133.1, forward strand.
GGAACATTTTGAAAGAAAGATTATAAATTCAAGATAAAAATTCCTCTCGAACTTTTTAATATTTGTTCGAGACGACTGGTCAATGTGCTTTGCTTGGTTTTTGGGCGTCGTTAAATTAGAGAAAGTCGAGACGGACGTTTGAATGAAATGCCTCTTCTAAACAAATCGACACATTTGAAGAATTTATTTAAGTAATAATGATTGTTTCATTAGAATAATTATTCTTATTTGCTTTAATGTAATCATTTACCAGATGGTGATAAGTACTAGTAACTATTTGATTATTTAGTATAATCCAAATGTTAATGTTGTTGCTCAAGCTTACAGGGTTTGTATTTTCAACATGTAAACAATTAACGAAAATTGAAGGTAATAAATTTAGTAGTAATAGTAAAAAGCAATGTTAAGGAAATAATTGAGACTTTTTTTATCAAGAATTAGCATATTACTTTCCAATATACTATTGGTATGCGCCGAACACTTACATAGAAGAGAGAAACTTTAATATCTCAAAAAATCGATGTCGATATTTTAATGGGAACACTCTAAATTCTATGACACAAATATTATTCTCATTAATGATTTTTAATTTTCACTAATCAACGCTATAAGTATGTATTTTTTGGAATTTCCCACGCTTTTTTTGATGAAGCGAATTCTTCAAAAAATGGCCCACACATTTTAGTATTTTTCAATTTGCAATATAATACTATTACGAAACATTTATTGATAATACGAGAAAGAATGTGTTGTGATAGAAGGGATCAGTTTATGTGAGATTTTATATTTCATCTATTATAAATGTGAAAAGCGGTTGATAAAATAAGTTCTTCTGACTTTCAATCAATTCATTTCTTCAAATTAGGTATCCACTATATTAGTGTTGTTTGAAGTCACAGAATAATTCAGTAACCACTGAACTCTTAATATAATTATGTTTATTTCATTATGATTCCTGTATTGAAGCTTGCAAGCATGCCTCGGATTCATTTTGGTATGAATTGAATTGTAAAAGTAAAACCCAGAAACCGTGTAGCCAACCCAACTTGTCCACCACCAACTCCAGAAAACTCCACCGAAATTCAACCTCAGTACCAAGAAATGGTAATCCATCTTCCTAGCTACTTCGCAACGCATTGTCCCAACACGCGTAAACAAGTCAATTAGCGAAACGAGGTACAGATTCTGGGGAATCTCCGATTGGTGTAAACGGGTCGACCAGGGCAGCGGGGTCGAGGGCGCGGCAGAGTGTTGTGAGGGGCTGCTCACGGCGCCTCTAGGGGCGATTGCAGGGGCTTCGCCGAGGCCAGACGGTGCCGAGCACCCAGTTAAGTGGTTTACGGCGCTCGGAGAAACGCGCGTTCCTCTCCGCTTTATCCGGAATTATTATCCGGCGACGCGCGTAACGTGTTGCGGAGCTTTGCGTGTCTTTAAGGACACTGGCCGCTCTCTTAACTGCTGTCGGGTTCTCTGAACACGAGCTTTCCCTCGTTTCTTTTCTTTTTGAAGAAGAAGGAACTCTTCAGATATGGACAATAATGGACAGAACATGATGTAAGAATAATTAAGTTTTCTGTTGTTATATATTTTATATAATTTCTAGGCTACAATTTCTTGTTTGTATTAATACATTACTGTAGTTAATATTGATCTTCTCAGATAAATCCCCTCCTGGCTTCGTGACTCTGGGATTAATCAACAATTTCCCAAACACTCGTGGTATTATCTACGAATTTTTCGCAGGTAATACCACAAGTGCTTGGGAAATTGTTGATTAATCCCAGAGTGGCGAAGCGAGAAGGGGATTTATTAGAGAATTTCCGAAGAACGACTGGTATTGAATACGACTATTCCACAAACGAAATTATGTCCAATAGAGTTCTAAAGTGCCAAATATTGAAAATAACTCAAAGAATGTTAAAATCAAAGAGGTTGTATTATAGTACATTCAGCGCTTTATTGGACATCGACGTAGCGAGCGAAGTATACCGCCTCCTAAGGTAGATGAGTCACCATTTATGACTGGCCAGTAGGTAAAAGCGGTAAGAAAAATCAGATAGAAAAAGCGATACACATTCTGAAATAATCCGCCCTGATTGGGGCATTTTGTTAAACATTATTGGTTTTACTTTCACTAGTGTAATAGTCAAATATTACGTATGCGTTTGAAATTTCCGATAAATTCCCGAATCGCGTAGTGACTAGCGAAGGCGCTTCCAATGATCGATATATCGCACCTATTATTTGGGTCAATATAGAGGAGGTGGCAAGAAAAAAATATATTTGGGAAGGGGAGGTACCAGTCTTGATTGGTGAATACCAGGTGTATAGTTCAATTCCATTGGTGTTAATATCGCGGGTGCAATTCTCAGTAATAGCATCACCTGTTCATTACCAATATTTTGCTAGCCTTTTTATATCGCTATACGTTTAATAAGAGTACCTGATTATAATTTTTACAAGTCTTTGCCAAATAGGTAACCGGTCTTTTCTATGTTTGGACAGGCATCGGGTTCCGGTGAGGACTATGCTGTCGTACCGAGTCAGAAAGGAATACATCCTTAAACAGATGAGGTAAGTGTCCTTTCTTTAAGCTTCATCCTCTGAACAGTGCTTCTACGCTGCAATTAAGTCTTGGAAACAATTGATTCTTATAAGGTCTTATATATTTCAATTAAATCAAAATAGGCAATAAACAGTACAAGAATTTTGATATTAAATTTCCCCTACCATTCATTTATAAAGTGTACCACTCAGTTAGTACGTTTCTCACTGATAATTTTAAGAAGAGTATGTAGATTATATTTTGTAACTTAATAAGAATTGTAAAGCATGACTTCTATTTCGCAAAAGAACGTCTTGGGAAACGCTGTGAAAGTGGAACGTCGCAAGAGCTAACCAAGAACAATACGCCACATCTTGTTGAGTCTTGTAAACTACGAGGGGACTTGCGGTTACTCTCATTCTCAATACGAAAGCTTGTGTTCATGCTCGCTTTCACGATAGCACGAAGCCATAACGTTCACGATTAGTGGTACATCATTGAACTCCTTTGTTCCACTGTACTGGATGCATTTCTTGATTTCTATTGCTGTAGGATTATGAGGGAATAAGAGCTCTTCCATCCGAGAAGAGCTTTCTCGTTCAAAGTTTTGCTCGTCTTTCGTGGAATTACTTTGACCTGTGCTTGTAACATCTTAGTTGAGTTTGATCTACCGCAAGTGACACATTAATCGCGTCCGGTAACGACCGCCCGAGGTGGTGCTTCACCTCAATTACGGAGCTTCCAGCATTCAATGGGAGTTTGTCAGGGGAATGGCTAATGTAGATTGCGAACGCCGCGCGACTGTTAATTTCAAGAGCATGAACGAGATGTTAGAGATCGCTAGGTTGTCTTGTTGCGAGGGACGACATTTTGAAAAGAAAGTAGAATTCACGATTGTACATGTGATAAACAAAACTATACAGCAGGAGTAAATACCTGCGACTCTCATTCAAAGAAATGTTGGAGGATTCTCTCTAAAAGTAGATGAATGAACTATACTTTGTAAGAATATAAATAAATTTAGATGTCAAAACGACAGTATTTAAAACGGAATAAAGGAGAGTTCTTCTTATAACCATATTTATTGTATAATTAGCTGATAACTTATAACGTCTATTTTTAACGTACTTCCATAGAATGGTTTGCTCCAATGTCAACAAACATGATTATTATGAATCGCATTATAAAATGCTAGCGATGTAGTACATCTCTCTTTGTTCCTTTTTCATGAGGTACTACGATGCTCGGCATTGGTCAGGCATCGCTCAGGCATTTACTTACCACAATCATGTTTTATATTGCTGGCATGCTTCGAGTTGCCGAATTTTGCGTAAAGCTGCTTCACACTACTACTAATACTAACTGCACTTTCTTCACATGTTTAGGCAAAAAAACTAAGTATAATCAAATTTATAATTTTCATTGAAGGTATATTTTAATTTGTTAATATGAAACTGAAGAATCTCCACCGATATTCATTCTTCACAATCTGGCAATCTGTTAGACAGGAAGCCAATCTAATCCCATTGTGCACGCCCACTCCACTCTATTCTAGTGCACCCCTGCCCCACTCGGCCTTGTCGAGGCACGCACCGCTTTGCGTTGCGCCTTGCCCTGCCTTTCCCTGTCGCCACTTCCAAACCCGCTGTCTACTTTCCTCATTCTCTAATTAAAGTAATGAAGAAATATGTGCCAGAAGAAAAATAAAATAGCTTTACTCATGTCTATGCCATTATTTTATGTACTATCGCACCAATACAATAAAGCTCACTTCCGTATTAACAGTTTCAATCTGTCAGAGTTTTAGCATCAACGTTAACTCACTTAATACATTCACGCCTAGGTGCAATTAAAATCAATTTCCAACTTACTTTAATCAATATCGTGTATAGAAAAAAACATCGGAAAAGGTTATCAGTCTCAAATATTAACAGTTGTCACTACGCAACTCAATTTTACATTTTTAAAAAATCGTTCACCATAGGTAATACACATTTTGGTGACTGTTTCATTTTCACAAGTAGTCTTCATAATTAAATTACTCTGTTAAGCGTCAAGCGTAAAAAACAGCGTCTTTTAAAAACCTCAGAACTACACGTAGATAGTTAAAGTACTCTGTTGTCGGTTGGGCTTTTTCCATACTTTTATTTTCACAATGGTCATTCCAGTATAGTTAGGCTTCATTTACTCGAAAACAATTTTGTTTCTTTGTTGTTGTTTTTCTGTATAAAAAGTACATTTTAGGGTAACGGTTTGAATTGTAAGTACGCTATGTTTGATTCTTTATCGCTCAAAAATATTTATGCCAAATTTGAGAGCGTTCACTTCATTGATACTTATTTTTTCCTGACACAAACCATCGTAAATAACTTCACTTTTATATAATAGAAAAAATAGAAGAACAAGTGCTATACAAAGAACCTCGCTTCCTGTTCCCCTGACAGTGTTCCGACTCTCTCTCCGTGCCCTTTTGCGCCGCCGGTGGCACCTTGGCTTGTTCTGCGTCCAGCGCATTCCACGAGCGCCCTCCTCCGGCTCTCTGCCCGTCGCGGCCGCGGCGCGCGCCGCCGATAAA
>BOPP01000133.1:1093411-1109252 GCA_017312745.1 Gryllus bimaculatus
CGAGGCGGTGCGGCGGGCCGCATGGGTGTTCATTGACGAGGACCGGCTCAGCTGGGCAGCCTGTGGTTTTCTGTGCGAGAGAGACAGTCGGCGGGAGCATCAACCGTGCTGCGTGGGGGTTAGCGATCTCGTTAACGCGCGGTTCCCGAAGAGCGGCGGCGAGGAGAGAGAGTTCGAGGGCCGAGTACGCGGCCCTTTCCAGCCGGACGAGTCGCGCTCCTCGTTCGGAATGCGCCCGATTCCTCTCCAGTTCAGCTCAGGGAATTCTACAGTGATGATACTGCTCAAGGCTGGGAAGTGGCTGCCTTCACGATATGGTCATACCTATTCATTCTTATTGACACTAGTTATTCGTTAAATCCATAAAATTAAATGATTAAAATAATTTCGCGAGTTTTCTCTAACACTCTCACAATTCGCCATAGAATGTACGATATGTTTGAAAGTAAATAACACAGCTCATTATACTTCACCAATCGGTGTTAGGAAAACCTTTGGTGCAATTATATTAATCAAGAAAAACAAATATCGACACTTGATACAACTTTTTTTCTGTTTAACTGTATAATATCCTTTCCAATTAACAGCCATATAATGGACGATCATCTCACACCCAATTATCGTCTTAACAGGGATATTGTTCTATATTTCAATAAAAATACATGGTTTTGTATTCATTTAATTTTTTTACAAATGTAAAGAAAGGTTGTATGTTAGAATATTTTCTGTTAAATGGCGTTAATATAAAAATACATATAGTATTTCAAAGATCGACGTTTCATCATTTATGTGCAACGGGATTCCTACTGCTCGTTGCCGTAGTAGCGTCAGCAAGGGGAGCTGCGCCTCAAATATTCAAATTTGTTTCCTGAATACACTAGGAACTATGCTATTAGCTACCTGCGATTTTGTAGACCTTGCAAAATGCTGTGAGTATATATGGGGGGTAATGCTCTCAATGGTAACAAATTCTGTAATGAGAAGAAAACTAAAAATGAGGTGCAGAGTGTTAATGAGAGCCACACACAACTGTCCCCTACAGATGTCTGCTCGAACAGCAAGTGCTCTAATGGTGCTTAACGTACGCTTATACACTGCGGGTGGGGCGTGGGATTGGCGTATACGTCTGCACGTGCAGTGAAGGAGACCGGAGAAATAATGAGGCTGCTTCATTAGTGGATGTGCTTGTTAGCCTACGGGTGATGTGCTGGATGCAATCAATAGTCAACGGCAGAAACGTATTGCATCTCAGTCGGCGACGGAGGAAACCAAACGTACAAAAGTACCTAACTTCGAATTCGGCCTACGCCGTTTTCGCTGCGAGGAGCCATGTCAAAGTCCCAGGGTCAATAACATGCAATGTCTAATTTTATATACCTAGACGTTCATAGTCAAATTGAGCATTTAATGTTATCCCTAGAAGCCCAGCTCTACTTAAGACAATGTTAGTCTACACATATAAGGACAATCACACGCAACGCTATAAATGTCTTTTCCTGAAATACACATATCTTTTCACTCATTTTTCCACATATATGTCTTTTCCTAAAAAAATCACATCACTTTTACCGATGTATTGTTAGAGCACTCTAAAATGTACAGACGGATTTTAATTGAATAATTTTCTATATTTAATACATGATATTTTGAAACATGTTATACCAGCAAAATTTAAAACCAAATACATAATTGCAGATCAGAAAGTTAGATGAAGACGGATTTCGTCTTTCTGAAAATATTCCAATAATCATTTGGTTATTTGATTCAGTACTAATAATATTTATATACATTATAACATTTGCACTGACATGCTTCCACAATATGGGGAGGTACTCCTAAGACTGTGTTTTCTAACCTTAATAATGAATTTGACGTCAAACATTTTGTATCTCATCTAGGAAAGTAGAACCCGGATGGTGATTTCACGCACCTCTGGCCGGGTGAGGGGTTAGTGAATGTGGTCTGGGGAAGGCGGGATGAACAACGCGGTAGAGCATTATCTAGCTGTGATACTTTAGAAAAGGAAATATAGAATTAAAATAAAAAAATACCTTTGTGCAAACATCGAACATTTTGTTACAAGCTTTTATATTATTTTTATGCTTTGTTAGCTCAATTATTTTAAACAATTTTCGAAACACAATGCGATAGACACAGTTCGATATGCATATAAATTTTATACAAAAAATTGTTTGGTTTTTGCATACACCTCTACGAGACTATTCTACATTTGGTGCAATAACAATAATATTAGCAGTCTCATCGCTGGGTACATCAAGATTATTTTATTCGGCGGGTATTTCGGATGTAGTAAAACCACGAAATGTTAACATTTCAAGAGAAAAAATGCTAGAACACCTTGTCTATTACGTTGTTTCTGACAGACTAATAGGTCGTAAATATTACAATTAAATGTTTTACATTATTTTCCAGTAAACTGAAGGTACACTGTTGAAAATAAAACAAAACAGACCTCAATTATGCGGAGAATCTCAATTAACTCTTATACCCTGGAAAACAATTTGAAATTGATATGCACGCGGAAAATAATTATTATTAAAATAATATGAAGCAGAGTCCTACCGATTCCACTGCACACATGCAGCAGCTATATGTCGGAACCCGTACCAAATTTTATTAGCTGAAGACCCGATGCAAATTCACATCGTTTGCAAACGTTTTGCATCGTTTGCAGTAACAAAAATGGTAAGCACTTTCGTCATCGTAAGAGACTGAGATAAAATTGCTAGGTAGCTAAAATGTGGTGGTCTGTGGTGTGTCGCAAGATTGTCTTGCAGAAACCTTTCCTAATCCGCGCGCATTTTTAAATAGACTGACTGCATCATGCCTGCAACAAATAATGCCTTATCCCTCCCTGTATGTGTGACTCCCTCTGCGGCAAGATTTTTCGATCAATTTCCCTGATTTGTTGAGCAAATAATGAGATGGCGCCTTGTTTTGATTCTCGACATATGTGTAGCTTCACTATACGCACGTAGTTTTTTCTAGCTTCCGTTTTGCTATTTGTGGTAGAAGTAGAGCCGGAGGTGTTCGCTGATATTTTTTAGCCATCCTATAGAATCAAATTTGCCGATGTAATTTCTACAACCCAAGAGTGAAAACTTCTAGTTTTCACATGGTGCAAACCTATATTCGTTAGTTTTTAATTCATTATTCACGTTTGTCTACTAAGAGGGTGACAGAGAGATTTTGATGCTCAAAAAAACAAACTCAGTTTATACTTTTTCACCGTACTCGAACGTCGCATAGAAATTCTACTGAGTTTTGACGAATATAAATCAAATTAAATATTTTACGTGGTATTCGAATTCCCAATGTAACGTGTACTTTGTCAAATGCTCCGAGCTTCTCGATCAGCTAGACTATTCAAGAATGGATGGCTGAAAGTTGAAAAGTGGGGCGTGGCTGTTTGGAGACCCTCGACTCACCACATCTCACAAGCAAACATGCACGCGCGAAGCGGGATTCGAAACTGTGAACTTTCGAACCGAGATTGGCGTATCTACCTCAATTTCCCCGTCCGATCTTGGCTGTAAAGATAAGAATTATTATTATTCTAATTCACGCCTAAAAATGTTATGAGTCGGTTGATCACAAAGGAATACTCGCGGTTGAAACCAGCTTCTTACGGGAAAGATGTAGGGACAGTCGGCGCCTCTACAATACTTCGCTCAAAATGTCGGCTGTTCCTTGTAAAGCATTGTCTTGCGCTTCCCAGTATTTTGAAAGGCCTCGGAGTTTATCCAAGTTCTTACACAAATTTTGCGGAACAAATCCCAGAGCTCCGATAACTAACGGGAAGACGTATGTTTTTACGCTCCACATTCGCCAGATCTCGATATCCAAACACTTGTATTTATTGTTTCTCTGCCTCCTTGGTTACGACGATTTGATCGCTAGTCACAGAAACATCGACAAGTAGAAACGTTTTTTTCTCAAAAAAGTACGGATAACAATAATCTATTTGTTTGCCGCTATCGTGCGATCAGTTTGAATTTATTGGTTGAACAGTATCGTGCTCAGTCCAACAAACGTTGCCGGTTTTTGTGACTGTTCGTACCTCTTCTAGCTTGTCAAACTGTCACTTGGATCTCCCAAGGCGGTACAAGTCTGCACTAACAACTCACCCTGTCGTGTCTTTTCACGTATTCGGTCTTTGCTAGAATTCGACAAGTTGCGACGATATGATTAATGGTTTCTACTTGTTCCTGGCATTTATTATCTTGAGACATTTTGGGAACCGCTTTATCACAATGTCATGTTCTCAATGTCTGATCTTGGGCAGCTTTTGTGACATCTTCCGGTTCTGGCTTAATTTTCCTCCTTTTAATCCACATACGTGTTTGATCTTTATTGATCTGCACCTTGTCCATTCTTTTTAGATATTGTCCATGGAGTGATTTATCTTTCCATGATTTCTTTAAAAACCTTTGTCTTATTATTATTATTTTATTATTATTATTATTATTATTATTATTATTATTATTATTATTATTATTACTGTTGTTGTGTCGCGTATGATGTCTGCAAAATCGTTAAAAACAATGTAAATTAGAATTATTTTGAAAATAATGTATATTGAAAGATGAACGATTTTTTTTATTTGATCCTTATTGTACGTTTTTCTGATCAATGATAACATTAAATAAAAATAGTATAAAAGATAATAGTATTATAAAATGTTGACAATTATAAAAATATAAAATAATATCATAAAATATCACTACAATTTATGTAAAAGTATTTCCACCAGTCACACTAGAAAAGCAAAGCAAAGCGAAACTTGGAAGAGCCGCGTTTTGCAGGAGCCCAGGCGGCGGCGGCGGCGGGCGTGGGGCTTCCGGTCCGTCCTTGGCGCCGGGATTTGCATAGACGCGCGCGTGACGCCGCGTCGCCCCGGGCGCCCCCGGCCGCCCGCGCGTGGGGTCGTTAGTGCGGAAAGGAATCTCGCGACGCCCACCGCCCACCGCTGCCTGCGGGCGCGCGCCCCTCTCACCGGCGTAATTGGATGCGTTCGCGACCTTCGATTCCAGTCAACGAGTGGGTATTTTTTTATTCCGGGTTGCGTCAACTATTTACGTTGCCAGCCCTGTACGTGTATGTTGGTGGCCTGGTGAAGGCGGTGTTCCTCTTCCGATGGAACGTGAGACCCAGTGCAGATCTACACGACGACTTTTGTTATTTTCGCCCCTCCGGGCTTCGCCTCTAGCTAGACATCGCTCCAGTATGGACATGCTGTAAGATCCTGACTGATCCCCAAACGTGTAATGGTGTAGTGCACGTAAATGTGCTTGTAAAAGGAGATAAGGGATCAATACTCAGGAAGGAAAGATCGCACTCTGTGCTGTGCCTAGTATTCGTCCAGTATTGTTCGTAAAAAACACGGGAAAATTCCGATCAGAGCTGCTGATCGCTGGAATTCTTCTCCTGACAATGGTTCAGATCGATCCAGCTTTGTAGTTAATGTTCAAAAGGGACTTAATTTATATTTTTCATGATTTATATTAAAAAATAATTTCTATTTGGTATTTCACAATTGCCACCTCAGATATGCCACCTAAAATAATCTAAACAATAGTAAGCAACTTTCTCTTCTAAGAATTTCCAAAGTGACAGGAATTCGGTCATACAAACAGAGTGAATTTCATGGGTAGCATGACAGTGTAGATAACAAAATGCAGGCACCTAGAACAAAGATCAGAAGGAATACAGAAAAGAAACTTGACGCCAGTTCCTTTGATCTTCGGGAGGTGGCAAGGTTGCGCCACATTCAAAGAGAGTAATCACGATCATTGCACATGGGAATAGATACAGAACTCTCTACCTTTGCTAAAAATGGCCCCACTATTGAAGTTTTAAGAAAGAGCATTTTCTTCAAAGTACAAATATTTTAAAAATTGGAACTAATTGTAGTGTGTGTCTGTATAAAACACAGTAAAAATACAGTTCAATGAGACAAATCCTAGGTATCAATAGAAGAAAGAATAAAAAAATCACATCGTAGGTCACCATCTTTCTTACTGACACTGATTGTACAGTATAAAATATTTATAAATTTAAAATACAAATTCAAATAAATTTAACCACGAGCAACAATCGGTTTTTATACTAAATTCGCAAACTAAAAGTTAAAGAAAACATACGCCGTACAATCAAAACACAACAACCGAGACACAGTAGCAGCAGCGGAGGCCAGCTCATTCCAGCTAGGGTACAAGTGTTCTGTAGGTGATGTTCGACCAGCACTTCACTCTCTTCCCATATGCCAAACACAAATGGGACGTGCGGAGTTCAAAAAAGTTTCCATTCTAAATAATATATATTCCGTGCCCAAAATGAATCTTAGCGACACGTATCGATAGCCGCATTTCAAATTTCATGACGACAAAAAGTAATCATTCTTCTGATTACGTTAGCCGAAGAGTTATATCAACTACATGTTGATAAGTAGGTTCTGAGCGCATTATAAGCGAACAGCTCAACTTTCCGTTCTACCTTTTTTTCGTCTCTTTTCTTCTAACCATTTTCTTACGTATAACAATAGATTGATTAGTATTTAATTGTAAATATTGCATTATTTCGTCTCCATTCAAAGGCTTAGTCTCTTAGTGATGACCTCTGAAATAGTTATCCTAAGAATTCACAAGCGGAATAGAACTATTTCAAGAAATAAAGAGAATTGGCTCAAAGGAATTAATCCTTGAATTAACAGAGAAATTCCAATATACAAAGCTTTGTCAAAATGTGTGATTCTCTGTAAGCAAATGATAAAGATGTGGCTTACCCATTAGCATTGTCTCCCAAAATTATTTCAGCAGTATGCATACCTTTTGCAGCTCTCACACGCAACTGATCTTTATAAATGAGGTCTCTAAAGAAAGACAATTTCACAGAGACATGACGAATTGCAATTTGACTTTAAACATGTGAAGAAAACGTTTTATTTACAAACGTATTGAAATATGCATTTACAACTTTCTCTCTTAGAATGGAAATAGATGAATAGACAATAGTGTGGGGTTTAACATGCGTGAGTTCTCGTTCGGGTATGCTAGTACATTCACATTTCTGAGATTAATAACAAACGCTTATGTATAACTATCCTCACGTTTACGATACAAATCGTAAGATATTATAGCAAAAATTACTTGTATTAGGTGCATTTCTCAAAACATTGACTTAATTTATCTGTAAATAAGTTGCTTATACGTTCATGACTAGACTTACACGTTCATGACTAGACTTATATGTTCATGACTAGGCTTATACGTTCATGACTAGACTTATACGTTCATGACTAAGAATTAATAATAAATGGTGATGGCTTAAATACTGTTTCTGTGTTGAAATCAGAGGCGAAGAAAATAGTGTCGAGAAATTTGCCGCAACTACGTCGTGCTCACCGTAAATTTATAGCTGATTTGACCAGGATTCCAAGCGGGGCTCTGCAGCTGAAAGCAACGTAACTCATTCCCGACACGTCGTGGCACTAGAGTATGCACGGCATGTCAAGCACATACGAAATCGCCCTTTACTCTTTTTATTGTGAATTTTTCTCTCCCAGACTCCTGCTCGAATCACTGTGTGTTGTGAGGCCAATAGAATGACAAATCGTTAAAATTAGAATAATTGGAAAACTCTCTGAAGCCTACATTTACCTATTTCTTCTCTACTTATGTTTGCAAAGAAAAATTTCATTAAATTGCAATTATCTGTCAGTTACGATAGACCGAGGCGGTGGGATATTCTCGTTTCATACGGAAACCGGAGATTAATGGCAAAACGCAAAAGTTTTAATTTCAAAGTATAATGACGAGAACATGTGAATAAAAGTTATTTCTGTCGTTGTTTATTATCCTTGTACTTGTTTATATTTGAATATGAGATATTTGAAACCCTTGTGAGAGCATTTCGTTTTTTTTAACGGAGTTTTATATTGTAATGACAGTTAATTTATTTTTTCAAGAACGCTGTGGGCGGTTTTAGAATGTTTATAATTTGATTCATTTTATGATAGAAAAACGGCCAGAAATATGATAATAATAGTCAAATATGTTAATTGTAATAAAAAATAAGTAATTCTTCATAATACACGTTAATTATAAAAATCATTATTATAGTGAATTACCGCAACACTCTTTGCTCTTACGTACTTCTTTTATTGAAAAGTAATGTGTAACGTACTTAGTTTTTCGTGAGCAAATATTAATTTAATTATTGAAAACTAGTTTCATAGGCATAAAAATATTAATACATTTTAAAGCCACTTTTACTGCTGATGAAAGCTTCCTTGATGTGTGTTTTTCACATTACTGATAAAAAACAAGGGTTACAATAACCAAAATGAAGGTGTAAGTGTGCAGCGAAATCAAATAAACTCACATTTTTTTGTTGAATATAATTTGTTTACTACCGGCATTATTGCTCTGTTATTCCTCGTACTCACAAAATTTAATTTCAGTATTGGGGTTATTGAAAATCTTAAGCAGCAATTATTAGTGGTTTCATTGTTTAGGCGAAATATTGAGATGATATTGATCATTATTTGCTTCTACTCTAAAGCCCCCGCAATTTTTGTAACAAGCTACCTGGAATTACACGAAGCCTTATTCCACAGCGCATTTTCTTAATTAAGTTGGCGGGTGATTTATTTATTCAATTAGTGCACATCATCGCGAGAAGACGGGTATCGCTTCGGCGCGCACCTCCAGATCGCCCGGAGGCGGCCGCCGCCGCCGCCTTTGATCTGCGTGTGGCGGGGCGCGCCGCCCGCGCGGCTGCCGCGCGGCACAACGCCCGGAAGGTCGTAAGTGTTGCCAACTATCCCGGAGCGCCCCGCACAATGGCGGCTCCCGCGCGAGGTGACGCCGCGCCGGACAATAACAGACGGGATAATGAGACAGCCAGCAAATTGCCACTGCTCCTCTGACATCCCGCGGCGCCCTTGGTAATTGGAAACGGGTCCTCCGCTGCTCTCGCTACTTTCAGTGTGTTCCTGGGCAGCGTTTGAGTTATTTGTCGTATCGAAAGATCGGGCACCTGATTAGGTTAGGACGCTAAGTCTCCACGCTCTCTATCATCTCTCTCTCTCTCTCTCTCTCTCTCTCTCTCTCTCTCTCTCTCTCTCTCTCTCTCTCTCCGCCTCTCTTTCCCGCTCCGACCCACTCTGACTCTCTCCCATCTCTTTCTCTCACTGTCCCTCTCAATCTCTCGGTCCGTCTCTGTCTCCCTCCCTTTCTCTTTCTCTCTCTCTGCCTCTCCCCCTACTAAAAGACATAATGCCGAAAAATAATGTATAAAATGTTTTGACTAGAATAATAATAACAAAGAGGACATGGTTTTCTTCCATGAAATGGTGTACACAATCTTTACTCAATACTGTACCGTTCTGCAGCCCAAGCATGCATTGTCAGTAATGTGATACACCGTGCCTTGCACTGGCCATAGACCCGTTTAAGTTTAACAGTATCGCAGAATACACGATTTTCTTCCGTGAAATGGTAAACTCCAGGAGCGCGCATGATTTTGACTTAAGGTAAACGGTTCCAGGTAAATCTATAGTTACTATATAATTTTAATATTTTTCAAAATAGAATCGATATTTTAATTGGCTATTACTTCTGAGATCAATTAATTGAAATTGAATGTTAGTAGGTTCTGTTCTGTTCCATGGCTACTTTCATGCAATTTCCGACGAATGCCGGCTGAACCTTAAATAACGGAGGCCGAGCCACTCGCAAACTTTCCTTTCCCGTCCTGTCCTTACTTCCCACTAACATTTAGAAATGATTGGATTGCTCATAGTTGATCTATTTTGGACATAAATGCTGGTGTCTTATATTTATGATGAAATAAAGATTATTTATTTTATAATTGATTAGTAACTCTCGCTACATTTATTATTATTATTATTATTATTATTATTATTATTAATATTATTATTATCATTATTATTATCATTATTTAGAATCAGGCGCTGGGCTAGACTCCAGTCTACGAATGACCCATCTCCCTTGATCCAGAAAATCTCCTGCAGTCCTAACAGAACGTGGATGCTAGGCCAACACTGTAGTTGGATGGAAACACTGTGGGAAAAAGATACTTCGTTACTTTTTGCTACTTTCAGCGTGTTCTTCAGCCGGCTTTAAGTTTTTTTGGTTATCGAAAGATCGGTTGCCCGATCACTTTGGTACGCATTTCTTTCGAAAGATGCCTGCCTCTAACCATTACGCGATCGTAGTAAATTAACTTTGGAAAAACTTTTCTAAAGGTCACTGGAAAGTGCGGAGAAAGATGCTCGTTTGGATAGTAACAGAAATATGTCTTGAGAAAAGTGTTTCACTTGATGTAAATGAAGGACACTGAGAATATATCCGGGATTTTTCAACATATAAATTCCATTTGAATTCAGTCTTATATTTTTGTACTATTTTTTGAAAAAAATATATTATTGAAATGTGTATAATTAAATATTATATAAACATCATAAAGCAGTAGCAGGGGCGACCAGAAGGAGAGGCAGCTAGGACAACTTGCCTCAGGCCCCGAATTTCTCTTTACTCTAAAGAAATAAAACAAAATTGCATCACTAATCCAAATTTAACGCTATTAGTCATTTCTGTTGCATGAATAAATTAATTATGTTCATGAATATTAGGGGAGGAAATTTTTTGTTTGAAATGAGACGCTCGCATGAATGAACTGTCACAGTAACTAGTAAATTCACGATGTCACTCTGGGCGCCCTTTGTTAGTAGTAACTCCTTTAAAGAATTTGTACACAATATATGTATAGGAAAATGAAGAGGCAACGAAAGTAGTTTTTCGACACAAACTATTGGCAATAAACGCAACCTAATATAAAATAAATTGCCGATCATGTTTTTAATAAAATCAGGGGGATAATATTTTCTGCAAAAGCAGAGACCTAGCTATAATTCAAGCAAAAATAATTCATCTTTATCATATTTGTAATCATAATTCATTACATGTTAATCCGAATTAATGTAAATTTTACATGTAATTTCTCCATCCCTGTTTGAACAAATTGGAAAGGTAGAATAATCAGTCGAATAATAAACTTAAATTAAATTTTACGTCATACATACGACGAGTTCTCTGACACGTGTTGAAAATATATCTTAAGGTGAGTTTTATATTATGTGAATTGCACTTGTGTTCCTTCCCATATCTCTTTGTTATCACATTTTGTTCTTTTAACTAGGATTAAAGGGTAATCTAACATCTATTTAGCATAACTATTGGATATAATTACATAATTACATAACGAGTCAAGATTAGCAAAGACATTTGATATCAAGAGGAGGTTCGTGTGCACAGTCTACCTGCAAAAAAGATATGTTGATTGATACCAAAGTGACACAAAATATAGAAATCGATAACCAGAGGTAGAATGAATGTCTTACCAAATTGAGTGTGATATATGGTCAGCTGGCCGACAAAACTTTATGGAATGTAAGACGTAATTCAGTTGTAAGTAAAGACTGAATATCTTAATTGTCGACAAGAATATATGTCTTGGAGGAGATGGAAGATTTGGGAAAATATGATGTTAAACGTCTTGCGCACGTCTTGTGACGACTTGTCATTTAGTTGTTTGGGTAATGTTCTTCTCTTTGTTATTGTTTCCTCTCCTGAGTATTATTTAATATATAAATAAATGTTTTATTTCTTATTTGAGTTTTGAAAATGTTTTTTTGATTTCATTAAATGGTAAGTGTCCTCATACAAGTTTACTGAGTATGCCGTAAAATCATCGAGCCTGAAAATAAATATTTCTGTTTTTCCTTAATAGTGGAAATACTTCATTAAGGGAAACATTTATAACCATCACGTTATTGAAAACCTTACTAGAAATATGAATATTATATCTTGTTTACGTAACTGAAAGAAAATGTTAATTGAGTAGCTTGTAACATAAGAGAAGAGCGCCAAGAGACATTCTTGAAATCGTTTTCACTTCCGAAACTTTACCAGAGCTTCTTAGTGCGTTCCCCTCGTAAAATACGACCTTCAAACAAAAAATAACTGTCATATAGAGAGCAAAACGAAGTTAGCTTAAACATTTTTGGAACAGACATTTTTATGAACCTTCTGTAAATAGCAATAAAATATTTTTTATAAATATAATTTATAGTAACATAAATGCTTGTGTCAAGTAATATCAGGTTGCTTACATTCTCAATACCAAAAAAGTATCCAGCATTCCTGTAACCTTTGGGAAAAATGCGCTATACAAGATGGTGAATATTGCTTAAAGAAAAAAAGTGGCTTTAATTAGCCAGCTCTGATTACAGGATTATTTACGCTCCTGTTCCGCCTCCGGGAGAGCCGTGAGCAGCTTTATTATTGCCGTTTAATTTCGCCATTTATTGCCTCTTCTCCGTAATAAGACTTGACTTTTACGACAAACTTCTTTTCCATTTTCTTCCCTGTATCATGAGTTCACTATGCACAGTGTCAATTAAGTATCCTCTACCAAAGATCCGAAAAATATTTTAAATATTTTTCGAGGTGATGGAGAATTCAATGTTATGAGTTATTGTTAGAGTAGGCGTGACCATTTTACTGAATATTAAAATATATATTAATGTGAGCACGAATGTTTACAGCCAAAGTATGCTTTTCTGTCTACATCACAAAGATCTAACATTTCTTAAAGGTCGAGATATCGTTCCGACCCACAAGCCAAGCGTAGTTAACTGATTTTAAAAAAATCAGTACACTTGATTTCATTTTCTATTTTGAGTGTGCAATGTCTGAAGTTCTAAACATTACGCCGTTTACGATTTGGTGATGGAATTAAAATGACACAAATGCACTCAGTGTAAATTGCGGTAATTGAAATTATTGGAGACATAGTAAGATACTCATCTGATACACTGCACATACCATCAAAAAATTGAAGAATAAGGTTCAGCGATTTCGTTGTGTTGAATATTCTTCGATTTTCGACGTATGTTCTTTCATTTTACATCATGGGTTACTTCTGAAAGAAAGTAAATTAACTCTAAAAGAATTCTACTGTTCCCTTAGTTTCTTATTCTCAATTATCACCCAATAGAAGCAGCTGGTTTGCTTTTTTAAATTATTTTTTACATTTCGTTATCCGACTTCGACGCTACATTACACGAATAATTTCTTCCGAAAACTACTTTCAGAAATGTATGTATGTAACAGATTTCGTAATATTTTATCACAAGGAATTCAACGAGATCTGCGTGAAAATGAAATAACCTTTCAAGACATCCGTCATCAGCCTCCCTAAGTACGTACCGACCCACAATCCCAAGCTTATCATCTCATTTAAAATCAAAGTCAAAATCTTTTGAATAATTTTTCAACAATAACCTTTTTTATATTTAACGTTAACAGGAAGGTTATACAAAACGTTTTTTGACTTGTTTTGAACATGTGACTACTTTTTTCGATTTCAAATACGCAATGATCATTGAAAAATTTGCTTTAGTTCAAATTGTATAAATAAGACAACTTCAAATTTACTCATCCGTGTTACATCCTTCCAGGTTAGTACAATTTTTACCCTCATTTTTACCCAAACGTTTATGGCAATAACTGGGATGAACGATGGATGGGAGATGACTATGATATGATTTGAATAATGGAAGAATACTAAAATGAGAGGCAAGAACCCCGACAAAACCTGCCAATAACCCGCTTTTCCTTTACAAATTTCACAAGGATTTGCAATCCACAGAGATAAACTCGTAAGGTGAGGGGGATAATCACCACACAGCAAGTCAACTCCCAATAAGCGAAATACGCGAATACCTAAATGTCGGAGGTAACGGTAGAACCCCAAGAAAACCTGCAGTGAACCCACGTTCTCCACCACAAATACCACATGGATAGTCCGGGAGTTGAACCCTGGTCCTGCGGTGGAAGGCGAATTATGTGACGGCTACCCCAACGGCCGCGCAAAGGAGAGAGATAGAGGAGGTGCTGTCGGCCGTCCAAGTAAGGCACTAGTGTTGAGATATAATGACGTTTAGAGCAAAGATCATGATGATGGGGAGATGACAGAATGAGTAAGAGAAAACGAAAACCTGCCGCGAACCCATTTTCTCCCTAACGAATGCCATATGGATCAAAAGGGATTTGAACCGCGGATGCGACGGCGGCGGGCGAGCGGTCTGCTCACTACTTCGGGCCGTTCATTGATTGATTACTGATGATTCCGTGCGAGTCAACTTCTAAGATCATTGATTCTGTAAGTGTAGTACATGTTTTCCCCTCGGGAAGTGGCGGTGATCTTCTCCCGCTGGATGGCAAGATCTGGTGCTGGCTAGTGGGATTTCCTTAATCAAGTATCTCCCACCCGCAGGGCACCGCTCTAAGCTCCCGACCGGTCTCTCGAGATGTGTGCTATTGTAGTCCGTGTAAGTGTGTGTGTAAGGGGTGAGGATACAACAAGGAATAGGAACGAAAGATCGGACGCGGCCTATGTCCCTTTTCTTACGGTACTGTTCCGGCATTCGCCTGGTGTTGAACGGAGAAACTGCGGAAAACTACCGATCAGAGCACCGGACACTAGAATTTTCCTCCAGACATCGGCAGATCTCGACCAAGCTCTCTAGCTAGTATCGAAACTCCTGCCACCGCCGGGACTCGAACCTAGGATCTCCCGGTCAGAGGCACTGCTGTAGCATCAACCGATATCCTGATCCGGGTCCTCACGCTGCCTGAGCAGAGGGAGAAGAGCGCCCACTGTGTCGCACGAGCCTGGCGACATTCCGGTGGCGGGGCAATCGCTATCATTATCAAATCGCCAACCGGCGCCGCCGCCGCCGCCGCCGCCGCCCCTCGCGGGCACGACGCCTGAGCCACGGCCCTCGCCGCTCCAAACGGCAGCCGCCGCTGTCAGCCACAGCTGCGCCTCACCACACGCGGTGTGGCTGGTGGAGACTCGCGGACATTACTGCTTCCATTGAAGCAGTGACCGCTGCTATCAGTGCTCCGACCGTCGACACCAAAATGTGGTCTGCCACGTCGTCACTTGTACGATGATGTAGCATTGCCCAAGTGGCTAAAGCCAATGTCTCCCCCGTCCATTTAGGCAGATTCCCTACATCGTGACTGTCGTTGTCGAAGCCTTGGTCGCTGTTTTACGCGCTCTAGTCGCCGCTTCCTGTGTCACTCAAAGCTCTTGTCCCCCATAAAGTCTCTTTCAGTGTCATCTCCTCTGCCTACAGTGTTTTCACTTCTTACTTGTTACAGTGTTTCCAACCCTCTGTCTCTCCACTACAAATTACTGCATTGCCATCACACTCTCCAATCCAACTGATATCATTATTTCAACCACCACGCAGGTTTATTGTTGTTATCTATCGACTTGTACCAGCTAGCGACAGTGTTGCATTGGTGTAAAAGGGAAGTACTTTTTCTTATCGAATTCTCATGTACACAATGAAATAAATGACAGAGGCTAGTGCAAAGACCGATATGCCCGTCGACACTGTCGTGGTCGACATTAACGCCGTTTGACATCGCCGGCTTCTACGGCTGTGTTTATCCCTCTCCGCAAACGTCTCCCTCTTTATCACAGTCTCCATCTCCATCATGGGCTCCCTCTTCCATTGCGGTCTGCTCTACATCGCTGTCTCCCTCTCCATCGTCTCCCTCTCCCTCTTCATCACCGTCTCCATCTCCCTCTTCATCACCTTCTCCATCACCGTGACTCTTTCCATCACCGTGCCCGTCTCCCCCTGCATCATCGTCTCCCTCTTCATCACCGCCTTTATCTCCACTGCCTGCACTTCATCACCCCGCCCCGCCGCACA
>BOPP01000133.1:1115099-1137701 GCA_017312745.1 Gryllus bimaculatus
GGGAATTTTCAAGCCATCAATTACCGGGGCCGCTGTATTCGCTTCCTGTACCCACGTCAATAAATCGTATCGTATATTATCGTATTAATCGTATATTATCTTATTAAAGGTAGCCATAGCAACCTGCCATGTTTTGAATATGCGCCTCGCCCCACCACACCATCAACAGGATAGACGCATCGCATGATATTTATAGCTCAAGGTCCTTCGGCCATGGGATTCGTCTTTCCTCGAGAAGAAAAACGAAAATGAATACAAGGTCTCGAAAAACAAACATATTTTTAAGCTAATATGTAGGCAATCGTATCGCATATCGCTGACAAAATATTGTATATAAAACAAAGATATTAATAAATGAACAGATGAACAGTCCGGGCATACTAGTGCAGCGAATTCTCTCAACTAATATAGTCAGAAAACCTGGCAGTATGTATTACTTGTATGTATTATTACGCAGTACTCCACAATTCTGAAAGCGTCGGAATCTACCGCTTTTGCATGGGACTGAACTCCAGCCTCTATCTTTCGACTGAGAAATCACACTGAAGACTCGCCTCTCTCCTTCGGACAGGCCGCGTTATCGACAACTAATCCCGGCGTCACCTTCACTCTGAAGGATGCCACCTCTCCAACAAGAATCCGGCTGTCTGAGGAAAACAACTGATGTCATTATAATATCTATGACTGGGAGGATCTAAGGTGTAAGTCCTGACGGGGGTAGGCTGTGTGACGCAGCAGGAAACGGAGGTAGATTTGAGACTTTTATTCTCTGGAGGCGAATTCTAGCGACCGGCTGCAATGATCTCGCATGGTATAGTTTGACGTGGTTTCACCAACCAATACCTGGTGAATGCCGGAGCAGATTCAATCGAAGGAGCCAAGGAACGCCCGCAATTTTTCCTTCCTCATCCATCTCCCTTCCTCTCTCCTTACACACACTTTCACTTACATGCACCACAGTACCACGGATGTCGGGAGCTTGGAGCTTGCCCGGGCTGTGGCTATTGCTAAAAAGGTTGAGATACCCGGAGGGCGAGTCCCGCAAGCCTACGTGTAGGTCGGCACCGGATATGACGTGTTGTCAGGGAAGAAAAATCTCCATCTCACGTGATTAAACGTGTACTAAAAACCGTAGTAGCTGATAAGCCCGAAAATACAAAATAATCAGTCAATTAATTTTTTTAAACTTCAATCTTTGCTTACCTATTAACCGCTTCGACATGCAATCGTCACTTTCGGCTTTCTCTCATGTTTTCGCAACTTTACCACAATCATATCGATCTCTGATTGCAACCGACTCCAAAGACACGACTCGAAGTCGTCACCATGACTTCAGAATGACGTCATTTCAACAAACCTTTTAGTGACGCACTGGTGACAGCAATATTACACAAGAAACTCACTACCGTCCCACACGCGTTGTTCAATTCAAGTTAAATTGTTTTAATGCTCCAGATTAGAGTCTCTCGAAAGAATATCAAATGTTGCCACAATAAATGAGGCTACAGTGATTCAATTGGCAACTCATCATTTTCTTTGACAAATAAATCTCACTATTTCGCCGAACTGAATTGCTTATTTCATCACAACTCAACAGATGCTATCAACAGAAAAGTCTTCGCGTTAGTAAACCAAGCTAAGAGGCTCGAATATTCGTACATGGAGCATGATTTTCACTTACATAAAACTTTACAATATTTACCTTATTGCCATGACTCAAGATGCCACTAATACTGTTCTCAAAATAGGCAGAATTGGTGCTATGAAATACCTTTTCTCTGGCGCATTGACGTCGAAGGAATTATGACATTTTGTCGGGAAACAGCGGTTGCGGTGCCGTGATTTTTTAGCCGAACAACACTATCGCCATTTCCTCACTATCGCAGATATTCACATGTTTGACAGGACTTAAACACTCATGTAAAAGTTGAGTTTATATTCAAAGTAGAACCTTATACTTTGTAAATCAATATACAATGTAAATCAATCAAAGTATACCTTAATTTGTTTGTTTGGCACATATTTGAATTTCTTGAATTATCGCCACCATGAAACATAACCTTCGTTATTCCAATAGCTGTTTCCTCTGGTGTCCTTACCATTACTTTACCGTGCATCTATACACTTTATTAATGCTCCCACTAAGTTATCAAATCTGGATATTAGTGATATTTTTAAACTGTATTTTAAACGAAGGAATAGGTTTAGGGACGTATAAAAACATATATGTAAAATTTCAACTACACGCAACCGTCTACTTTTACTTTCTCATATACTACTTGTAAAAGAAGTTTCACGCAGACTTGTAACTCATGATATGTTGTAAAACTGAATATTTAAATTTGGACAAAAATACAAATTTGGGAGCCCTCTGATATTAAAATTGTACTTTTTATTTTAGAAGTATCTAAACTCTTATAAGGTTTGACGGCGAAATGGTCTTCGTTCCGGACTCAGAAACATACGTCCATCAGTTCACATTTCGTCTCAGTCAAATACTTTAGCGGATTGACAACACTTGTAGAGGAAAGTACTGGTAGAATGAAGCGATCACCGGGTGAAGTAACCCGTATTATGCCGCGAAAACAGACGTTATCCCGCAGTATTAATTTTTTTGCACCGCGCAGTTATTATTATATTACGAAACCGTTATAAACGATAAGAGAAAGTATATGCTATTGAGCATTACGAGAGCCATTCGGAGCGGTACTTTAAATACTTTATTACTAAACCGTTATAAATGATACGAGAAAGTATGTGCTATTGCGCATTACTAGAGCCATTCGGAGCGGTACTTTAAATACTTTGTTACTAAACCGTTATAAATGATACGAGAAAGTATGTGCTATTGCGCATCACTAGAGCCATTGGGAGAGATACTTTAAATTGTTACTAAACCGTTATAAATGATACGAGAAAGTATGTGCTAATAAGCATCACTAGAGCCATTCGGAGAGGTACTTTAAATACTTTGTTACGAAACCGTTATATACGATACGAAAAAGTATGTGCTATTGTAGCGTCACTGGCGCCATTGCGGACGGTACTTTAAATACTTTCCCTCTCGCTGCGTAGTTGAACTCCATCGTGCCGCCGCTCCCGTCGCCAGTCGCAGCCACCGCCGCCACAGAGGCATCGTTATTGCCGCAGACACCGTTCTACCTATCGTTCGCGCGGTATGCGGCGGCGGCGGGCGCGGTGGCGGGCGGCGGGCAATCCCGTCGACCCTCTGTCTGGAGCCGCACAAGATCGCCGCGCCGATATCACGAGATCGCAAACATTTTTTGATGTGTCTATACAGTGGCAAGACGTGAGACGAAATACGGACTTGACTGGAAAACTAATGCTAACACGAGACGCCTACTCTTTGCTTTATGAAGATCCTTTCCGGGACAACATAAACATATTTTTTTCTCTCTTGGGAAGTATAATGTTTGGTTAGAAACGTAAATACCAGTCAGAAAAGGATATGTTTTATTCACGCTTAAAAAAATGGCAGGTAAAACAAGTAATAAAATATTAAAGTATTGAAATAACACACGTTAACGAAATAGATTTACTTGACAGATATAAATACATGTTATTTAAGCGCCGTTCCATATTGTTTTAAAATTTTTTTACCAATTAAATTCGAAAACTTATTGTCAGAAATGATATGGTTTTAAAGGAACAATAATCCGCATTGTTCGTAATTCCTGATTTTAATCATTGGATGCAGTTGTTAATTTGGGGAGTAAACTTCAGTTTTTCCGAAACAATTATTTCTTTGAAAAATTGTATAAACATCAAATTTGCTCTTCCAAGAACTACATTAGTATCTTGATATTAATTTGCCGCTTGAACTAAATAGCAATACCTACAGTAATATTCCTCGAAAAGCGAGGCTTTGTAGTCATTCAATTTATATGATGCCTTGTGGCCTTTTTAATTCAAAGAGAGCTTTGAGATGTCTGAAGAGTACATTCTTCTTTATTAGAAGATAGTCTCGGTGAATTAATTCCTTTTCGGTACCATTCTTTACACGTTTGAAATGAAATCTGTTTTTTTATTCGTCTTATTTCGTATATAAAATACAATAATTTCACTTGATTGCTAATTTGAATACAGTTTTAAATCATAGTTTTGAATTAAATCTGTGAACTCAAACACTTCGAAGCTAATAAATTCAGGTAATTGACAGCTTCTGTTTGAATGGAATAGAATATATATTTGTATATGCCTAAGGGGTTCAAGAAATACTCCAATGCTGCTTCGCTCCTTTTCACACATTTTATAATTTCTTTGGAGATTATCCTACAAATTAGAATTCTCTCTTTCCATCTCTAAACTTGTCACATCTATTACAATCTGTTTGAAAAGAGAAAAATAAAATTAAAGTCGAATAAATAAAGTTTTGTAATTAAATATTTCGAATGTGTGTTCTTCTATTCTGTATGATTTATTGAAATCAAAGTATTTATGACTGTGAGAACATTTTACAAATTGTTTTCAATTTTTTTGTTATAATGTCAAACATTCTTTCAGTAATTATTTATGTTTATGTCTATGGCAGCAGGATGTTACTTTCAACTTATTAATTATCAAGTCTTAAAACACTCAGCCACTTGCAAATAAGTTTTCTAGAAAATGTTTTCTTAAATCATTCAATGTATTTCTGTCAAATATATTAGTTTGGTAACAGTAGCCTATTAGATGAGATGTAACACATTGAAAGCGTTAATATTGTTTCACTATAGAAACTTACCCGTGAATCAGGCACGCATTTGAAAGACCTCCAGTTCAAAGGCCGCAACTTACCTGCAAAACAAAAAAGTAGTAATATTAATTATAGCTTCTCCACAAAATAGTGGAAAATAAGTAGCATTATGAGTAGCTTAAGGTTATACAAATACGTCATCACGTTCTTCACTACGATCTCCAACAGTATTATAACAACTCCGATACTTTCGCTCGACAGCAAGCACGAGTTTCCAGCATCAGCCACGGACTTCTTCCAACTCCATCGTCACGAGCTTCCACCTCCGCTTGCTTACTGGACTGAAGACAAGAAGGACTTGATCCATCCCCATCCGACCTGTTCTATATCTTTCACTATGAGTCTTCCAACTCCGACTCTATTGTTCCCGTTGTTTACTCAGATAAGACGATTTGATCTTTTCTGCCTCGATCGCAACACGTTCTCCATCACCGCTTCTACCACTCCACATTTTTAATTCAATTTATTATTTAAAGTTTCATAAATACGTATTTCAGTTTATTTCTTTTTACATATGCTTACAATATACTTTCTCACACCAATCTTATCTACATTTTTCATGACGTAGGTAACTGAAAAATTTACAATTTAGGTAAGTACTCGTACATATATTTAGTAAGAGAATCTATGTTTAACTCTTCTTGGAAAGTAGTATGATTTATTGTATTTAAGTTGGAATAATATTTATAGAAGATGATACCCATACGAGTGTATTTGATAAGAGGTAATATCCGCTTGACAAGATGCTAGAAGATTCACTTCCAACCATTAACCACCAATGTCTTCCATCTCGACCACGAGTCCTCCAACTCAGGCTTTATCACTCGACACACGTCAACGCGATTCGACTCCATGCGTCTCCCACTGACCTATCCTCCTCGATCTCTACGAGTTCTCCAACTGCAGGTCCACAGCTCGGCACGAGGCGATTCGGCTGCAGCCATTCCCACTGCCGGCCGCCACCGCCGCCACCGCCGCCGCAGAGTCGCCCGCGTGGAGAGCTGGTGCTCCATTGAGAGCTCTCTGTTTCGGCGGGACGCGTCGCGGTGCGGTGCGGCGCGAGGACCGCCCGGATTAATTAGCCAAGTGGCCCCCTCGAGGACCGGACCTGCCGCCCTCGCCGCCCTCGCCGCCCTCGCCGCCCTCGCCGCCCTCGCCGCCCTCGCCGCCTTCGCCGCCAGCACCGGCTGCCGTCGTCTGGGCGCGCCTTCCCCATAAAGGGATTCCGCCACGTGTGTTTCGTGCGAGAACAATCCACTTGTGGACGGTAAAAAAGAAACTGCAGAAGTTTTCACGGGAAACAAACGAGTACCTAATGCATAGAGAGATGGATTCCTTAATTGATGTTTTCAATTAAGTTTTGCCCCAATGGCACCTTTATCGAGGACATTTTTTTAACCCATTATTGCCCAAATTAATTTAGCGGCACGTTGTGCACTCTAATTATGTTGCGCCCACGGAGCCATTGTTGGAGTTATCTTTGTTGCATCGCTAAATTTTGTCGCTTCCTTCCTTTTTCATAAATTATTCCACTAGAGCGCTTTAAATCACCTAAAGTCGTTATATCGGCATTTTTTCTATACGAATTAGTGAAACCATTAGATCTTAGCTAGATATGTTCCGTCAACTTTGTGTGAAACAAACGTAGTTTCCAGCAGTCTCTCCCTCCCACAGTAGTATAGCAGATAAGCACTGTTTTAGAAGAATATAAATAAAAGAGTAATAAAAAAGTATACACAGCATGGAGATATGGATCCCGTAATTGATTATTAAATTGATTTTTGCTCAAACGACACCTTTGGCTATAGCAGTTGTTTAAACGTCTCTCTAGTACTATTCATTTTTATTACACAAGTTAGAAAATTGCCGATTCTGTATCATTCAGTGTGAGTAATATTCACCATCATTATATCAGTCATTAAACACTTCACAATACAGTTTACTACATTTAATTGTCACTACTAAAATGATGTATTACATCGTGATTTTAATAGTAAATTACAAATTTGTTCTAAATAAATGAAATAGTGAATAATTCTTAAAGTATTTTAACCAACTCTTTTTGTTTAAAATAGTCGATCCAATATTTGCTTTGTCAGAGAGTTCTCGTTAAAAATGTTCTTTAAAATGCTCTTATTTTCACTACTTACATAATACTACAAATGTTCATTAGATGAAATTCATAGTTTGTAATGTACAGCCACTGCAGTCAAGTGCAAAAGATCATTACGTAGTAATTCTTAATTTTCTGTAGGCATTGAAAGAAAAAGAGATACTGTTTATAATAGAAACTGTGTATTCATTATGAGTGATAATATGATTAAATCTTATTTGTATTGGTTGCTGAGAAGCACCGATACATTTCACAGATTTTGTTAGTTCATTCACTCAACATTGATTTCCTAAATTAGCGTTCTCTGGGTAATCCAAATTTCTTTTTCGTTCAGTATGAGTATAGTATGTGCTACACGTATATTCATATAAATTAAATACGTTCATTCAATAATTCAAACACGAATTAATACAAAAAAATTGTACATTTTTTATTGTGTCTTGTTATGAATGAAGCTCTTTTTTAAAGAGTAAATGAATTAACTTTAATCATTAACAGGTTCTATTCTCGGAAAGGGGTTTAGTTTTTAAGGCTTCCCGGGCATCAGTGTCAATACCAATTGAATGAAGTAACTGCTTTCACTGAAGCATCTATAAAGATCCAACCTCTTTAGGTGAACATACTATACTTGTATTTGAAATATATTGTACAAACAATCTGTATATCAAGAACTTACGGATAAAATGAAAAACAAACAAGAAAAAAATATTTGATAAATTGGCAACGAAATCACTTTCTTTTAGAATGCTTTAGAATTTATTTAAATGTAATTAAGTTATTCTATTTAAGATACTCGTATTCGATTTTTTTAAATTTCATTTCAATCATTTGTCACGTATGCAACTCTAATTTCATATTACTATTCATAAATATGTGGTACGAACTATTTAAAAAATTATTAATTATTTATTGTTAAATTTTCCATTTTACTCAATTGTCTCAAAATTGTTTAAAAGCATTTTCATTTTCTATAACTATTTCTATACATCGGCATTTCTGTATAACGAATATTATCGAAGGAACCGTCAGATTCGATAATGGAGGATCGACTTTTTGAACTAAAAACATCAATCTATTTACGTGTATATTATGTAAATTTTGCATAATACTTTTGCAAAAATTAATATCCATAAAAATAAGTATATACTTACTTCTCAAAATTCTTATAATACTGCTCAAAATTCATGCCAATAGTCGAGCGACAAGAGTGTGAGCTGGGTCAGCGTGCCAAGGACCCTGGAGGTTTTCGGTGTCACATTCGCACTCATCGGCATTGGCAAGTCCCGGTTCGCTCTACCCTCTTCTCACCACTTCACTCCCCCGAAAGTAGTTCTGAGCTCCACTCGCATCGTGTTTGGAGCGCCACAACCACATAGTTGCAGTGCTGCGCGGGTCTTTCAAGCACACAAGTACTTGTTGAAGTCCAAAGGCTTCTGCTTTCCAGTGGCATTTCAGACCCTTCAACTATCTCCACGCTTCTATGCGAATTCACCGGCCGAGGTGGCTCAAGGCGTCCATTGTTGTCGCTGCAGGGCCTCTAACTGGGAGAACCTAGGGTTGGAGTCCCGCCGGTGGCAGGATTTTAGACACTAGCTACACAGCTAGATTGAGTTCAGCCGCTGTCTGGAGAAGAATTCTAGTGGACGGCTGCTCAGATCCGTAGTTTTTGGAGGTTTCTCCTCTCAACACCAAGTGCATGCCAGAACAGTTCTTTAACAAACAGGCCATTGAATGCGCGCAATCTTTCGTACCACTTTCTTGTTCAATTCACACCCCATACTTACTTGTACACACATACACACACACTTACATGCACTACACTACCACACACATGGGGAGACCAAGGCTTTTCCCAGCTGGGAATGTAATGGGAGATACCGGGATGGGTAAAACACCACAAGCCTACGGGTAGTTCGGAGCCGGAACTCGCCATCCAGCGGGGAAAGGCCACTGCCACTTCGCATGATAAAACATCACTACGTTCACGGTACTATTGACATGATGAGATAACGCACCTGTAATCACTAATCAATCAATCGACATCATTATAAGAAGTTTTTCTTTATAAGTATTTTGTTATACACATAATACACTATAATTCACTTTCTTTAAGCGTGACATTTTGATAACTCCCCCTTCCCCTCATATTCCAACTCTACAAATGTCTCTGTCTAGCCCCCACTTTGTCGTTTCTTCACCGCGGTGCCGCCAGCGGTCGATGTGGTGTGGCCAGGCCGTCCCCTCCCCCTCCCCCCTCGGGGATTCGCCGGCTCCTTCCGGAGACGTGCCAAGTTTTCAGGAAACCCGAATCCCGGTTTAGGCCAACGCTCGCGCCGCCGTGACATGAAGTCTCGAGTGGGTTCGTCGCTGCGGCCGATTCAACGTGCGCGGCGTGTTAGGTAACGTGTTCTCCAAGTTTCTCCAGCGCGTGCCTCCGTCACCTGCAGCCTCCGGAAGGGTGTAATTTCAGCCGTCAAACTCCCAGGAAAACAAATGCAAGCAACTCGCGCTTGAACAATGGAGAAATTGTCCCTTATCGGGTGTTTCGCTTGTGTTTCGTGAGTTTAAGGGCTGCGTTGACAGTCGAAATAATAGACGTCCAAAAATTAAACGTTCTTTGTAGCAGTTCAGTGAAAGCAACGCTTTTGGAAGCTTCTCTGACAGGAATGTTCGGCCCTAAGCCGCCATCCTGATTGAGGTTTTTCTGGGTTTACTCAATCGCTTAAGGCGTATGCCGGGATGGTCCCTAGGTTTGTTCTCCCACACATAAATGTACAGCTTGTCCTCCCCTCTTAAAATGTTGCTACTCTAAATGTATGTAAATTCAATGGTTAGGTGGAAGAGCAGGCCCTACGGCCTGAGCCTCGCCATTAATAATGACGTTATTATTATTATTATTATTATTATTATTATTATTATTATTAGTATTATTAAGATATAATGTTCAAGTATTTGCGGTGGGGAACACTTTGATATTGATCAATTGATCTTGGATCGATTAATTAGAGTTTCCAGGCGCGTCAA
The DNA here is from genome assembly GCA_017312745.1 of Gryllus bimaculatus. Taxonomy (NCBI): domain Eukaryota; kingdom Metazoa; phylum Arthropoda; class Insecta; order Orthoptera; family Gryllidae; genus Gryllus; species Gryllus bimaculatus. The sequence continues at coordinate 1,124,993 of BOPP01000133.1, forward strand.
CTGCTAAGGTCATTACTGCTGTAAGTGAAGTGTGTGTGTGTGTGTGTGTGTGTGTGTGTTTTTATTGCGCGAGGTGGCGGTGATCTTCCCTCGCTGGATGAAGAGGTCCGTTGCCGACCTTCGCGTGTTTTTCTCCAAGGTATCTCCTATTCACGGGGCAGCAACCCATCCGAGACGAGCTCTAAGCTCCCGACTGACTTCTAGACATATGTGTCATGGTAGTGCGTATAAGTGTAAATGTGTGTAAAACAGGGGAGAGGATAGGACAAGAAAGAGGAATCGTAGATTGTGGTCAGTCCGTGACCCGTTTGTTACGATACTGCTCCAGCACTTGCCTGATGTTGATCGAAGAAACCACAAAAAACTATAGATCAAGAAGCCTTTGGCTGGAATTGTTCTCCTGACATCGGCCTTATTCGCTCTAGCTATCTAGCTAGTGCCAAACCTCCTGTCACAGTTGGGACACGAACCTTAGTACCTCCTTATCACCGGCGCCGCAGCGACGTCAGTTGATGCCGTTAGACACATAAGGCGGCCGTAGCTGGGTCGTATTCTATCATTGCCTGGAGCACAATTCTAGAAACAGACTGCTCTGATCCATTTTCCTGTAGTTTCTTATACATCTGGGGCATACTGGTGGAGGTACCTCGAGGGGAAAATCCCGCAAGTTGTCGTGAGTCATTCTTGAGCGGGCGAGGAACACCGTAACCGCCCGAGAAAGGACAAATACTTCACTAACGGAACTAAAGATCTCAGTGGTTTATGCGTCGGAATAAATACTCGAGAAAACAAATAAAGGAAACTCATATTTGAACAATAAATTAAGTGGGACTCTTATCGGATATTTCGCATGTATTTTGTGAAATGAAAAGCTGTGTTGACATTTTAAATTATAGACATCCATAAATTCAATGTGTTCTTACGAGCAATAGAAACTTCAGAGACTTACGCTCCAGCAAAGAATCGATTCTGTCACGGAAACTTTGTTTCTAACAAGGACATGGATTAGCCTAGTTAAGTGAATGAAGCTTATAAATATCATGTAATTGCTCTGTTCTGAACAGCAGGGTTCAGGATAAGTTTCATTCCTTTATTTTCCGATAAAACGTCAGTCTATTTCTCACCTCTTCCGTGTTTTAGTTCTCTTATCTCGTTTATGCTATCAAAGAAATATTAATTTCAAGTTTAATTCACTACTTTACTATTAGACTTCCAGTGTAAATTACTACATCTCCACCACACACCATTCAGAGTTTTTTAAATACCATAAATATATAATAAAGAATACCATAGTATAAATACTATTCCAAAGTTCTTTCAATAAATATTCGATCATTTCATCTAATTGATTCGTGAATATATTCGTCAAAATTGTTCTACAAACGCAAATTCTCGTAAAAGGATGACAACAGAAACATCATTTCGCATTGAAATAGTGGTTTTACTTTTTACGTATTAATGGTAGACAGGTAAGTGATCAATAGAATATGAACAAATAAATGTTAAATGTTCTGTCAACAAGACCATTAATGTTATCATTTCTTAATATTCACCAAAGACACCTATGGAAGGTCAGCATCTCTTTGACATTTTACTTCATTGCATTCACAACAACTTCAAAATGATGTGTTTAAATGCCTCCATGATGCTAATTAGTTTATGTGCTAACAATAATAACATTTTCAAAGGACTCCAGGCACCCAACGGCGTGTAAACGTGAAATCGAGAAACATACATAGAAAGGGAAAGGGAATTTAGAGGACTTCTGACTGTGCAGTTTCCTGAAAGGCAACGCGTAAATCCAGCCCTCGTCTCCGCCGACGTCACAATTCTCTTTCCGCCCACACCTCAGCGTGCAAATCTGCCTTCCTGACATTTTTCCGCAGGCGTCCTCTGGAGCAGGCAGCGCGCATAAAGCGGACGCGACGCCACTCGCGCGCTCCCCGAATGAAGCTCCCTCCTTCCGCCCACGCCTCCGTCGCCGCCGCCGCCGCCGCCGCCGCCGCCGCCGCCGCCGCCGCCGCCGCCGCCCCGCTCTCGTACTCCGCTCTACGTACCCCGATCTCCACTTCCCTTCGTCTCCGCCTCATAGCTGTCCACCGAATCCTTTCGCCGCTCTCTTCCGCTCCTGAACCGTCGTCCGCTGCCCCTCGCTTCCCTCTTTCGACCAACGCACCCCTTTGCCCACCTCTGTCTCCCATCGTCTCCCTTCGCCGTCCTTCGTCGCCCTTCGCCGCCCTTCGCTGCCCATCGCCGCCCTTCGTCTCCCTTCACCTCTCTTCAGCCACCTTTAGCTGTCCTTCGCCGTTCTTCACCTCCCTTCGCCGCCCTTCTCTGTCCCTCGCCGCACTTCAGCTTTCCTCATCGCCCTTTGCCTCCCTCTGTCACCCAAGGTCTTCCTTCGCCTCCCTTCGCCACCCACCGCTGTACTTCACCACCCTTCACCGCTCTTCGCCACTCTCCGTCGCCCAACGCCTCCCTTCGCCTCACTCCATTGCCCTCCATCTCTCCCCATCTCTCTACGTCGTCCCCCGTCACCCCCGTCGCCCCCCGCTGTCCTCCGCCGCCCTCCGTAGGCTTCCGCCACTCTCCTACACCCTCCGTCGCCCTTCTTCGTCCTCTGCCACCTTTCGCCGCACTTTACCGCCTTCCCTCCGCCATCTTCCTCTACCTTTTGCTACCCTCCATTGACCTCGGACATCCTCCATCACTTCTCGCCACTATCGACTCCGTCCACTATCCTTTCTCCTCTTTACCACTCCCTGTCGCTCTTCTCCACCTACCTCCGACCCCTTTCTGTCCCATCCCTCTTACCCGTCCACTTCCACTTTCCACTTACTCCGTCGCTCACCTCTCTCCTCTGCGCTTGCCCACACCCACCCGTCTTCTCTACCCCTTCGCCTTCCGTGCTCCTCCCGCATCCTCCTCGCCGCCCACCCCTCGGCCCTCCCCGACTGCCCGTCTCCGCGCTGCGCGCCGGTGGCGCTCCCGGTGGCCGTGATTGACGCCTATTCAGCGGCGCGCGCGGCCCTTTTGTGCAGCCGTCGGCTCCCTTCTCCTCCACCTGCGGCCGCGCTCTCACGCCTTCCCTTTCTCTTCTTTTCTCTCGGGCGCGTCTTCTCTTCCGCCCCTCGCTCCCTCCCGCCTTTGCAGAACCTGTCACTCTCTACTCGCGATTCTATCACTTTTGCGGTCGAGCCCGACATCTGAACAGATTGAACATCTTGTCAATTTCAATCTGTACTCGCGGCGACAACACACAAAATTTGATAAACATCGCCTTCAATTCTGCTGTGATATGTCATTCTATCGTATGAAATCGGTACATTCTGAAATGCACAATTCAAAATGACTGCATTTTGAAAGGGCATACGAGAGTCAGTTTGCCGTTATCAGATAATATTGTTGTTTGTGAATTTTATAAATGAAGTTTATGAGGGCGGCAACGTGGATGCCGTAAAAAATACTCTTTTAAGACATTTCACGTCGTCCCGTGCGATGAATTTGTTCGGAAACTTCTGCAATCAGGTACTGCAGAGTAATGGCGAGAAGTGATGATCTTCAACATAGGAAGCCATGTGATTTTTGTCGTAGGGAAATAACAGAAAGTTTCCACATTCCAATGCAGATACTCAAAAAGAGCACCGTGAAAACGAGAATATTTGCCTTCTTATCCCTTGTTCGTTCATTAACGGAATACGGAACGGTTTGTTGTTACCGTAATACAAATTTACAATGTTCAAATCTGAATAGAATGCAGAGAAGCGCATGTAAACTTACTTACATGGTACCTGGGAAAACTGCGAGAAAGTAGAATTAGACACATTAGAAATTTGGAGGGATAAAGCAAGACTTTGGGGCTTATATAAAGCAAACTCGATAAACCCACATACTTTAAGAGAGGATCACACGCACAAACTATAGTTGAGGGCATAGACAACATGTTGAAAAAATTATTTTACAAATAGAATTATTACGGACTAGAATTAGTTGCCTGCGACAGTCTTTGTGTTCTTCGTGTTCAGTTCTTCAACAATAACTCATTTAATAATATTACATTCAATTAATTTATTTCTGAGAAAATTATTAAAGTAGTTATAATTGTTAAAATTATTTACTTTGGTTCGTATAAAATACATAATCTAATGATTTATTATGGTCGTTCTTGTATTCAGGGTTTTGTCGTATTATGAAGTTAGAATATCACGTGATTGAAGCATTAAAAGATTTATATATGGTAGGCAAGCATTTAGAGTTATTGTTATGAACATTTTATTAATGTTATTCATATTGTGTTATATATTTTGTTTATCTATAGTGTAGTATTCTTATTGTGATGACAGAAAACTACATGTTTTATGTTTAAATAACTAATAACTTTAAATAACTATACAGTGTTGACAAAAAGAAGTAGAATTATTACTATAATTATTGTAATTACTTGAAAATAATACATTTTTTCATATTAATGTATAATATATTTTTAATTGTATGAAAGTTATGAAGTTCTGCTACCTCGTTTTAAAAAACCTACTTGAAAAAATATTAAATTTCTATCTATAATATCCAACGTGCCACAATTTCATATACCCAAGTCACTATTCTCCCGTCAACGTACTACATTAGTAATAGTCCATATTCCATCTCTTTATCTCACGCTTGGACGTATTGCACTGTATTTGTTTAACGGCTATTTGAGTTTCGCTGTCTCGAATGTTTTTTTTTTCCTTTCGTAAATCTCGTTGCTCTTAACGTGCAGCGTGGTGAGGGTTAGCCATTTACTCCTGGCAGTTTTTTCAACGACTACTTTTTCCAACGTTCCCCCCTTCTCACCTTACACCATCACCTTTCACAGGTCCATCAGGTTCTGAGCCCTCGCCTCTCAAGGTTCTTGTTCGGGAATTGTGGTGGAGCTCTCAGGGTCATTTTCGTCTGTTGACTCGTTCTACTTTCTTCGTCGTGTTCAGCCACTGTTTTCTATCTCCGGGGTTGAACTTCTATGGTCTCTTAGAAGCACACCGGAACATTTTTACTTTTGCAGAAATTGATGGCATCCAACAAACGTAGAAATGTTTAAGAGCATAGATAAAAATATTTTGGGGCGGATTTCTTGTTTGAGAAGAAAAATATTATATTTGTAAGTGCTTTATTTACGCCTTTCTTCCACGAAATATTTGTCCAAATTCTTTCTCGTAGACTATTGAACAACTTTCTAAAAGTAGTAAAACGAGAGATTTACAAATTCAAAATGTTCTCTTGTACTATTCATCCAGGGAAGTGTGAATATTTTTTGTCTTCATTTTCCGTATATCATCCGATCTGTATTTGAAGCATTTTCAAGAGTAGTAGAGACAGTAAAACATTAATTAAAGTCATTTGCGGTTAACACATTAAGTTCAAAATTCATAAGTTCTTTACTGTTGATCTCAAAAATATACTTGCATTAACATTTTAATTCAAACTGTAACTCACCTTCAGGGCGAAAAAAGTAAAAAACTAGTCATGTGTTGTTTCAAGTTATTTATTTCCGTCGCAAATACTTTGGGTAGAGGGAATGATCATTATGTTGACTAGTGGTGTACTTAATTAAATATTTTAATTATTATCTTTTAAACTTGACAGTATTATTTCAAGAGAAATAAAAAAATAACACCAGTAATACATTTCGGGTGAATAACGTTCACGCAAAAATTTCGATAGTTTCTATTTATTTCATAAGTCGAGTGACAAAGTAATTCCCGACGCATTAAGGTTTTTTAAGACACCGAGATTTCAAATTTGGTCGCTCAAAAGACGTTCATAAGGTGGTGAATACCGGTGGCAGTTCTAGATTTGGAGATTTGTTGTTTCGCATAATACACGATTTAGGAAACAGTACATTTCCATCTTACGACACCTATATAGAACTTATTGGAATTCCTCTCCAATAAATCAACTCTCTAAAGATAATCAAAATTTTATTAATGGAAACAATAGGCCCAATTATTTAATTAATTGTAGTACACAATTGTCTTTAAAACATTTCCACCAGTCATTTCAAATTAAGATCAATAATGTGTAGGTCAAGGCCTCATAACCTAAATTTAGAAACGAAATATATTATATAGTTGGAATTGGAACGTTTTGTAGGGGAAGGCGTCTTTTCAAATTCTTAATCCTATTACCAGTTATCTTTGACCTCCTCACTTTGATTTTTATTCCTGACGTTCATTGACGTCTCCCTTCTACCTTGACATGAAATACCACCTTCCTACACACAGCGCCTCTCCCTACCGCATCTTTGTCTCACTAATTAAGAAGGCGGGGCGGAAGCGACCCAGTCGCCAACGCGGTCGCGGATTCAATTCGAGACTGCCATCGGGCGCGGCGCGGCGCAGCCCTCCTTTATTTCGCAATGCGGTCGATCGCCTCCGCTCGCCCCGACCCAATCTCCTATCACCGCCGCCCCGCTCTTCGCCGCCTCCGCCCCGCCCCGCCCCCCCCGCCCCTCCGGCCCTGCTCTGCACGTCAACCGCGCCGCTCGCCCTGGCCGCCCGGCTCGCACCGGCCCGACCTCGCCGCCCGCCCGCCCGGGCCGTTCCGCCACTCCCGCCCGCTCCCTGCCCCGCCCACGCCACCACCCGCACGTCAGTCCCCGCGCCCTCACGCCCCGATCCCCGCCACCGGTTCTGCTGGACGCCCTCGCCACGCGGAGTCCGCGGGCCATCAATACTTCTTTCCGCTCTCCCCGGTTCCTTCCCCACTTCCTACATTATTGCCGTTCACTAGCTGATTATCCGGCAATGCTCGAGTATTTATTTATTACAATTATTTATTAAGCTACTCCTCCCTCCTCGCCGCGCTCACCCTACGTTAACTGCTCTCCCCTCCCGCTCACCCCTTTAGACCTCCCCCCCGTGTTGCTCGGCAACAATGCTGCACGAGTGCATTGCTTTTTTCTGAAACACAGTAAACCCTCGTTAGCACAAACTTACGTACCACGAAATTCGTCGTCGAAAGAACAAAATTTGGGTTCCGCCAAGGAAACGAAGAAATGAGGATATCTATAAAAATCGGATGACACGAATTTTTATAACAAGAACATGTATTATTTTAGTCCATTGGAATACGTGCTAATGAGGGTTTACTGTAAATATTAATGATTCGAGTGGTAAAAGTTACACTTTATTTTAAGGAATTGCGACGAGAGGGCGAGTGGCGCAACCTAACGAGCGGTAATAAAATCACTTTTGCTGCATAGGTCATATATCATTTGTAGACAGCGTTACTGACATTCATTTTATTCAAGAGTTGCATTTAAGAGCTGTAGATTCAGAAACTGTTTACAAATCAGTTAATTATGTATTATGTTACATAAAAAATCAGAAGTATCTGATGCTGTCAGTCGGAAGTTTTTTTTTAGTATGTACAGTTCTATCTGAAAATAGACCACAAGTGTTTTAATAATCCATGACATGTTATTAACAACCACAACCATCCTTCTCTTGCAATCGCGTAACCTAGGTGTGTCCTTCCCCCAGCACTCATGGTTGGACCCCATCCAGTCCACCGTTTGGAGCACATAGGCAGTCATTCCTTGCGTCTCAGGGTCACCGCTCTCACCAATCGTCTTTAACATTTACGTTGCAGACTACTCTCAGATTGAAAGAGCAGATATAGCATGTTTCGCGTATAACACAGTGCTATTCACCACAAACAAATATGTAGATCAAGGTAGAGAAATTTTACTAAAGTCATTAGATGCATTTATAAATTTGTGCTCAAAATGACAAATAAAAATAAACCATACTAAATCACAATCCAAGATATTTACGCTACGAAGACTTAAAATGCCCAACCTACTTATCATTAAAAATGTAAATTTAAAATGGATAACAAACATCTAGTGATATATATAGAGTACTCCTAGATAAAAAAATATCGTGGAAACATCATATTAAAGAAATAGCCAATAAAATATACGTGAAAATAAACCCATATATCCACTCACAAAACTATGTAGGCGTTCTAGACTAAGCATGGAATGTAAGATAACTTCATTCAATCAATTATTAGACCATCTCTTACTTATGCTTGCCCTGTCTGGGGTGGAGCCGCCAAAAGAAACGTAGAGAAAATTGAAGTGGTTCAAAATAAATTTTTGAGGCGTGAAATTAAATCACCAAGGTACGTTTCAAATGGGCAAATTAGAAAGGAAATTTATAATAGAAAACTTGAATTCTTACATTAGAAGACTATCAGTAAATTTTTTAAGGACTCGCCAAAGGCGGAGTGCGTTAAAAACTTAAATCTAAAGAACAAATTAAAATTATTTCAAGATACCCCAAGGATAAACTACGTCCACCATAGAGAGACGCTTCAAAAAGAATGCAAATATAAAGAATGGTCAAACACACAAACATAATGTTAATGAATAGAACACTAAATTAAGACAAACTTAACAAAGTAAGGGGAAGCTTCGAATAAAGAAACTCCCCAACTGCCTATGCACTAATCCAGTTTTTGTATTATGACTTTCAAATTTCTGTAAAAATCAGTGGATTGAACAGATATAAGGATTTTTTTTTAAATCTTGTGTCTGAGTCCTGACGGGGAAGTTGCAATTTTTTCGAATAACTTAACTAACTAAATACCTTGAATTAATAATACATATGAAAATAAAATAATCTTCAATGAATTAAATAACGATTGGAAACATTTTTTTCTGGTGAATTATAGACAATCAATTTCTCTTTGTTTAAATTTCCATCTTTCGTCACATATTGAAATTACAACATAATTTTGATTTTGATACACCTTGCATAGTTGACAGAGATACAAGATGTTAACCCAAGATTATCACTGAAACTCAACAAATAAAAATACATGTTTTTACAATTCAAATATAGAATCAGATATATTTATTTCAATATATGATACAATAATAACCACAATAAAAAGTTCCGTTTGTACATGGACTCACGTATCATATATATGAATTACTTATTTTTTTGTTTTATTTTATTTACTTTAACGGAATTTAAATCACGTTTTTGAAACTCTCCAGAATGTGTTTTTCTTTCAAATTTTTCACTTACTTCTTCTCTTCTTTACTCGTCATCCTCCTCCCTCATCCCCTCCCTCTTCCCCTGTATTTCAGCCTGCTCCTCTCCTCATTCCGTCTACCAACCAGTTGCTCTCACAGCGAACAGTCACTTTAGCTTCGCAGGAGGACAGAGAAACTGAGTGTGGTAGCGCGGGTGTTCATCAAAACAAGTGTCTGCTTTACATCAGTTCAATATGGTGTTCTTTATTAAATGTTGCAGTACGTGGCAATGGGTTAACACTGGGGACAAGGAACAACCATGAACCCATGCGTTGTCCATCATCTAGGTGAGTCTTGATGCTTTAATCACTGTTTGTTTGCGCCTTGTACTTGCAGCATATTTTATCAAACTGTATGTCATTACTGAGAACTTGTTTGTAAAATTAATTTTATATTTTTGCTAGATTAATTGTTATCGATGCTTTGTATTATAAGTTATTATAACAAAGAATGTTTGGTGTCTTGCCTTAATATTTTCTTATAAAAATTACTTTTACTCTCCTTTTTAAAATAGAACAATACTTTATTCATTGTTTATCTTCCGTAAACATAATTAAAATTAAAATCATGTTGTAATAAAAAATGGTAATGCATCGTCTACAATGTTGTACCTGAAGTCGTAACCTTACATTGACAACAAAACGCAGTCCAAATTGAATAAATTGCTGTACAATAGAGAAACTTTAAACACCAGTAATTAATTATCTACAATTCACCAGGGAACCTATTTCCATTCAAATATGAAAATAATATGTTTAACACTGTTAGATGCATACAACACGACACACTGTGCTGAAAAGTAATGTTACAACACAAGTGTTATAAAATACATTGCCACCTATTAACTACTATCAATAAGAGTGTGTCACAATTCGCAAGGTCAAACTTAAAAGTAATAAATGTTAAAATTAAGTTTCAAACACTTGAGAATTCACGTGTATATCGATAATATCGATAATAATTTGAAACGCTATTGTTGAATGTTTACGGAATGTCAATCACTTTAAAGTAGACAAGGTTAATATTCTGTTCGTGGTTACCTGGCAGGCAAATGTATCCAACACATTTCTAGTTATTCTTTCCCAATTCTACAGGAGCCACAAATTCTGGCGGTATGCTATCAACGCATGCCAACGAACATTTCGTACCCAGTTAAAATCAGAATTCTATTGTTACCTTCAGAGGATGTAGGCCATGAAATCCAAAGTAATTTTTAGCTTTCGTGGAAAATAATATTTACCTCAGTTTGTCCATGACCAAATACCCAAGACATTATGCCAACGAACAGAAATGAAATATCTCCCCTCCGAGGTCTACACGAAATCTGAAAGAAGAGTTTGTACTTGAGTTACTCCATTGTGAGGAGCATTGTTAGCTGATTCAGATATAGCATCGTGTTATGACTTCAGTGATATGCAACCTCGTTTCAGTTTAGTAAATGTTCAAGTCAAAAGTCAAGTAAATGTTCAAAATTCTTTGTGCGCTTTATTACTTATTTTGCTGACTTTTAAGCGAGCTATCATTCTTGTGTTAAACTGCAAATGTTTAATGGTAACTTAAAGAACTACAAGATCATTTCATGTAATGTAACTTACAAGATATAACTATAGCTCTACACTCTCAGAATTTCATGCAAACAGACTTAAAGTAAGGGCCGTTGATCAGAAACTGTTTGGTCCAATGCAACGTGTGGTTGTTGTCGGCTAGATAATTTACAATATTTAGTATTAAATGGTCGCAGATATTTGCCTGACAAGTGCGGCTCTAATTGGATCAATGGTGTAATGGCTGCAGTAAGTGTACGGTTGCAGGCTATGATTTAAACAGAGTTTATTGGCATTAGGAATGTTAACCTAATTAATGTTGTTAAAATATTAATTAGAACTTAATAAGAATTTTGAATAAGAGAACACGATAGAAGACGATGGTATGAAATAAGACAATTAATTATAGATGTGTAGACTCACATAGAATCAAAACCATGAGTTCTGGTGACCAAGGACGTTATTAAATATTCTAAAACATGACAGGTGAGAGGTGTAGTTACAATTTTTGTAATTACTCAAGTTTAAGACTTCCACGCAAACCCGTTCGTAAGAGGCAGACATCCGCCGTTCATTACGCCTGAAAAAAAAAAAAACTGCGCTTGAAATCTTGAGAGAGTTCAGAATTTAGAAGCATGTTTGTCGCAGGCTGCACGTGCAGGAAATTGAAAAACACTATCAAATGCTGTACTTAATTTGTTTCATGGTGCCTTTAAGACATAATAAACATTTCAGAAATCTTCTCCGACTAATTGAAAATCTAATTAATTTTATGTTTGGCCAAACCTATTATTTTAATTAGTGAATATCATTAACTCGTTGGTGATTTAATGCCCAGTTTCAAAGTTCTGATTACAAGATAAACTACCCGATTTTCTTTCACCTATAAACGAGTTATCGGTTGAGAATGCTTCCTCAAACAGCTTCCCAAGCGGGTGACCGCCCAGTTCCCAGCTTCTACGAATTAACCTTCGTAAAACCGGAGATAGAACCTCAGGAAACGTCTAGATGCAAGACCACAACCAGCAATTTTCTCTCCTGTTCTCGAGGAAGGAGACTGCCCTAACATCTTCCACGCACATTTAATAACCAGCGGATGTGTGGATCACGTCGGGTTGGTGACGAGAAAGAGCTCCGTGGAGATAGTTTACGAGCTCATTGTGGTCGAGGCAACTCAGTAATTATTTTTGACAAATTGTTCTCCTTCGAGAAAATTATCATCCACCGGACAGCTGTCACTTGTAAAAGCCCTATCATTTGGAGATTCGGTTACCTCCGTTTTATTATCGCATTATAAAGAAGCTACTTTATTTAATTGCGTAATCACCAATATGTTACTGACATACCAGGAGAGAAAAGGTATTTTAATGAAAACATGAGAATGCGCCTGGGAAATTCGTGTCAAGGAGACTCCCATTCCCATCGAAAGATCGAAACATGTTTAAAGGTGTTTATTTTTGTACAGGAACTACGTCTTGCTCACAACCGAGACTGTTGGTCAGTTTAGCCAAGCTAGTCCTGTCTCACAAAAGTATTCTAGGCACTTCGTCGTGTTAGATTCCTGTGGTCAGTAAACGTAGCTAGGGGTAGGGAAAATCTCAGGGCCAGTGGCGTTGGCGACTGGCTCGTACGGTATGTACATTATGTCTCTTAATTGGATTGTATATTTCTTGTTTTAAATTAATTTTTTATTCCTTGCATCATAACAACAGCTTATCTTAGAAGAAATAAAAATTCAAATTTTTAAATTCCGTACCCGGACGGAGCAATAATACAAAGTGTTTAAAAATTACTTTTTCACCATGCACGCCTCTTCCTGAACCCCATTAACCAAGCGCCTGCTCTGAGAGATGGCCTTTGTTTTGTCTTAAGCCTACTCTTTCTACTCTCACATTTTTACAAAAGTCCAGTCCTTTACAAGTGTTTCTGCGCAATTCATTCAACGTCTGGGCGAATGGATTCGCGTCAGCGCGCCGTATGGCGACCCCTCGCGTCTACTTCCTGGGCCGCGCGGCGGCGGCGGCGGCGGCGGCGGCGGCGGCGGCGGCGGCGTGCGCTGCGGAGGCCAAGGAACGGGCGG
>BOPP01000133.1:1181845-1192343 GCA_017312745.1 Gryllus bimaculatus
CCCGCGCGCAAACTGCGCTGCCGCCGTTCGTGGGCCGCTCGACCCTGAGGTCAACGGAGCAACCGCTCCGCCCTGCAGACCCTCTAAAGTAGGCAGCTCTCGCCGTAACGAGCGGGCGCGTTAAGCAGGGGCGCGTTAAGCAGGGCGCAAGGCGCGCTGCGGCCTGCCACGCAAAACTGAAGCGAAGTGGTGTTTTACTTTCTCATATTACTAATTTCTTACTTGCGTAGTAAAGATAAAGTATCGGGCCGCCGAAATCGGCAATTTTCCGACAGGATTGCTCTTATTGTCAGGCCCTGGTAACGAAAAAGTGGAAAAATCTTGTCCCTATATTTAGTAAATTCCATCCTCTTCTGTAGTCAAAATCCTTTGTTTGTGGGTCCTTGATATCGGAAAACCGATTGTCGATAAAGCTTCTGTTTTCAACATTAGTGCCTAAACCTTTCAGACCTTTCAGATTGTTTTTCGTTTTTTTTGTGAATAGACCAAAGGGCGTTTAAAAAACGGTGCCGTTCCAAATTTCGTTGAACTCTCTGAATTTTCAAAAATTGCAAAATTTAGAAATATTGCTTGAATGTATGTTTCTCGTATAATTCTTAACAGTTAAGTGATATTGTAATAATTGCTGAATCTGCGCAAGTGTTTCAAAACTCCAACAATATAGGCCGGGTAGAGATTTTCAATTAAAAGCACAGACACCCCCAGCAGTCGTCTTACTCATTACATCATCAAGCGTATGCCTGTGCTTACGAAGCTTAAAAGAGGAAGTTAAACTTTTGCAATTTTCTTAATTTTAAAGATTTTAATGAACATCTTACAAGCACAATATTTATTAGTATTCTTTGCTTTAATTCATTAAAAAAATTACAGAAAAAAAATTAGAAAAATTTTGGAAGAAATTTGAAATTGTCATTGGGGCTTAATACAAAGAATACCAAAAAATTAAATATTCTGATTCAAGTTTCATGACAATATACACCACGAATCGTTGAGCAATAACCATTTTGGGTGAAAATTGAAACAGTTTAGGTTCTGATCGATCCACTGTCGGACAGATAGGCAGATAGACAACCAGATATACATGCATTTAGAGAAAAAATCAGTACCAAGGACTCACAAAACATGTTCTTCTAAAAAAATCGGATATTTTCCTGCCACATCTCATCGATTTTTTTCTACACTGTGTGGTTGTGTGATGACTAAACAACCCTTCGCATATCAATGAAATCTACTGTAAGTGTTCCTTTCCATGATAGATTGATTGTCCCGTGTTTCCGGGCGCGTCCCCTGCTGTTGTTAAAATTCCAGGAAGTATAGTGTACAATTTTTTACGGGAGTTGGCGGTGTTTTTCTATCTCTGGATAGTGAGATCCTGCGCCCTTGTGGGCTTGCGGGTTTTCCTCAGCCAGGTATCTACCACCAGCGGGGCACCGCCCCAGTCAGGACAAGCTCTAAACTACCGACTGGTCACCGGTCATGAGAGGTAGAGTTGTACACGTCAATGTGTGTGCAAGTAAGGGGAGAGTATAAGACAAGGGAAGGGAAGGAAAGATCACGAGCAGTCCATGGCCCATTTGTGAGGGTACTGCTCCGGCATTCGCTTCATCGGAGAAACCATGGAAAACTACGATTTCTTCGCTTTTCACCACGTGTGTTATTTGACTTGTATTTTTTTAAAATACGGATCACATCAAAAAGGTACGGAGTATTGCAAACCAAGTACAGCAATAATTGTTTAACCCATACTATAAATTGTCTTGTCTATTGTTATCTCCGAAACTGTTTTCAATGATGTTCGACATGACGATTATGTTCGCCCTTTAACTGCAACAGTGCTTTCGTCATGTGTCCCAAATTTCTAAATGTAGGTTGTTGGACGCGTTTTTACTAAAGGAATTATAAATCAGAGCCAACCATTCTTCCGATAGTTTTATGCCTCAGGACAGGATTTATCTACCAACATTCTTGTTCTGTTTGTAATTTTATCAGGAATACTTTATTCCAGTCAGCTTTCTGCGAGTCACGATGTGAATAGGGAACTAATGGAGGTGAATTAACTCTTGTCGTGCATCTTTAATCGAACCAGATGGAGCCAAAAGGCTTCCTGTACGAAGGAACGAGTTTTACATTTTCATGTAGTGGATGAACTGCGAGAGATTCATTACTAAGCCAATTCTCATGTTCCCGTTTCCTCGTAATGAGGTCAAGGTTGTTTCTTCAGTTGCTCAAATTCCGTCCTCTGAGATAGAAAAGATCTTACTTATTCAAAAGAGAGAAATATTTCCATTGGTCTTTCAGTTCTTTTTCGGTAGACGGAGACAAAGAGAGTTACTGATTGGTATGCAAAACTGGTTTTTATTTGAATATTCAACAGACCCATCTCAATTGTCGGTTCTGTTATCGCTATTGCTATGTAGAGTTGTGGCATTGTTTAATTAAATTAGTGGTAACAAGGAATATCTTAATGAGAATTGAATAACAATCTTCAATCAGTAACAAAAAGTTAATTTGCGATATAATTATTTTCGAACGAATACTAAAAGTAGAATTTAATAGTTGTTTTCAAAATTAAAAATTCCTTCTTCAACGCGTTTGCAGCAAATGTTACAGGGTTATAAACAATTTATCTACTCGGTAGAGATAAATGGAGCTATCGTGGATTTAGTCTCCATTTAGTGGAAGCGAAAAAACGCTTTGGCTTGCCTTCTGAATTGTAAATATTGGATTAAATTCACGAGGTGGAGCAATTCAGCGTGCGCCCAAAGAACAAATAGTCAGAATTCACGGTTCCGAAATCAATGGTGAGCGCAGAGCGTACGTTGCACATAAGTTATTTAAGTTTTTGTAAATAATTAATTATAATAACCATGTTTTATAAATAAAATTAAAAAATAAAAACGATCTTATGACGTGTTTATATAACATTCAAGTGTAACGTAATTTTCATAATTGAATGAACAACAATATTTTTTTAGATTACGTATAGCAGAAACGATTATGCTAATGTAGTAACCATAACAGTATATGCTAGTAGCTACATCCGATAAGATGTAAGCAACTGTAAGCTCTGTTCGCTGTAGATTAACCGGAAGCTACGACCTGATCGTATTTACACACAATACGGGCTCCATGTAGCTCCCACTGCGTTACGTGTAACGTCTCAAGAAATAACACCTCGGCGACAGCGTAAACTCCACGCGAAAGCCGCGAGCCTCCGGTCCATAAAGCGCGACGAGGCGGCGCTCAACCCTTTCAGCGGCGCCGTGCGTCTCTTCTAATTGGCCCACACGTCGCGTCTGGCCTCCGGCCTAATCTGTTTGCTCGGCCCCCGCCTCCGCCACCACTTCTCGCCGCTGCCAGCGCCCTCCAGACGCAGCGGACAAGGCGACACATCTGTGGGCCGGAGTCTGGGAGCGGAAGCGGGGTTGCCATGTAAGTGGGGAGGAATTTTCGCAAAAGGAAGTAGAGGGGTAGGTGGCTCAGGGCATCAACTGATATCACTGCAGTGTCTCTGACCGGAAGGTCCTAGGTTCCAAGCCCGAGAGTGGAGTTTCGACACAGACTAGGTAGCTTGGTTGAATTCAGTCGCTGTTTGGAGGAGAATTCTAGCTGCCAGCTGCTCTGATCGATGGTTTTCCTTGGTTTCTTCGGAGGAGTACCGTAACAAAACGGGCCACGGACCGCGCGCCATCTTTCCTACCACCTTTTTGTCTTGTCCTAACCTCTTACACACACATACACTTAGATGCACTATAATGCTACATATGTCGGGAGGCCGGTCGAGAGCTTAGAGCTTGTCCCGGCTGGGACGGTGCCGCGCTGGTGGGAGATACAGAGGTGGGGAAATCCCCGCAAGACGACGTACGTCGGCGCCGGATCTCACCATCCTGCAGGGGAACTACCATCACCTCCCGTGATGAAAACATGCACTATACTTAAGCTACTACTTACCTTAGCCGTTGACACTCCCGGAATCATTAATCAAATAATCAACCAATTAAATGGGGTCATTTTTAAATAATGGTGACTGATATTTTGGAGGGATTAGGAAGAGGAGTTCGATTAATGTTTCAAACAATTTCAAGAAATGACAATGATAATTACTCGTCTATTCAGTCTTTTGCCTCTCATTTGGTAGAAAATCGTGGTTTTACATTTCATTTCCCTGCGAAGTCTGATGTGTCATTCAAATGCTAATTATGCATTCCTTTTCAAGAAAATATTTTTTTAAATAGTGAATTGAATATTAGTTTAAAACATTTAAGTCAAATTGTTTGGTTATGAATTATTATGAAATTCTTCCTAAATGGTGTTTAATGTAAACGATATTGATTTATATTGTGGAGTTCTAGTATTATTTAATTAAAATGTTTAATGCGTTCTTTTTTCCAGAATTGTTACTAGAAATTCCTTGATTGTTTCATCAACTTCTTTTTCCTATTTTATCGTGTTGTGGGAGGGGGAGCTCTCAATTTGGCAACACTGAGACTATTAGATGAGACTGTAGTGGACCGGTGCCCAAAAAATTATGCCAGATGGCGATAGCCGCAATCGTGGAGCGAAGAAAAAGTAGCTAAAAGAAGTTGAACTTCCTCTGCGAATGCCGAAGGCAGGTGTTGAAACATTTTCGAATCATTTGAATTTCCCAGTATCTCTATGGAAATATTTTTTGTCGGCAGTGTCGCCAATTCCCTCGGAGAAGATGGAGTAAAATGTGTTATTCTCTTAATGATAATATATATTCACAGTCACCCGTTCTGAGGTAGTTTCTCTTAATTTCATATTAGAATAATTAGCGGAATAATTCATTGGACTCTCAATTCTCAATCTGTAATCGGCGACAAATCAAAACATATTTCTGTACATAGAATAAAACCCGCCGTATGCGCAACAGAACGCGCCATAAATAACCATGTTCAAAGATTTTTAATGACCTATCCGTGGGAAACATATTGAAAACAAAATCTGGAAGCAACAAAATGTGTGGAAACACAAAACAACAAAACTACGAAAAGGGATTATTGGGAGAAAAATATTTGCGGTCGACACTGCACCTGCAAGTGTATTCAGCACGTTGAATAAATTTAGAATTAAATAAAAATGTTTTGGCAAATTTTATAAAATAATATGTAAATAAATGTATAGCAGATGGACATGCAAAATTATTCTCTTTACATCAAACAAAACCGTTAAATTCAAATGTTCTGAAAATAACAACAGGCATTTGATATTTTAAGTAAAACAAAAATCTAAAAATTAGTAAAACACATTGGGTTCCATCCCAAGTATTGTCATTATAGCCGTTAATTATCCACAATTTACAACTTCATTATACAGAGGGGAATACCGTGCGAAGACGAGAATGATTGAGAATCATAGAAAAAACGAGAAGGTGGGCGCGGCATTTCGCCGGAGCACGAGCCAAAGGGCAGATCATGATGAACAAGAAAATCAAAACAATCTTTTTAATTTAGAAAATAAACAAATCGAAGTAATTATTTAGTAGGGAAGCAATCTATGTAATCGATGACAATCTAATGAAGATTAACGACAGTTGGCACTGGAGCACTACACTACCACATACGTCGCGAGATTAGTCTGGACCTTAGAGATGTTTCGGGATGGTGAGCCCGTGGTGGGAGACACTCGAATTGGGAAGTCTCCGGAAGCCAGGTATAGGTGGGTACCGGATGTCTCTATCTTGCAGGCGAAGAACACTGCCACCTCACTTGATAAAAACTTAAACTCTATTTAGGAATAAAATTATCCTCGCAGTGTACGCACCCGGAAACATAAAATAACCAATAAATAAATAAATCTTACCCGCGGGCTGAAGAAAATACTCCGGAGGGAGGGCGGGCTGAGTACAACTGATTTAGAAAGTCTGAGGGTCATAGCATGACTCTAGAATTGAGACTGTAGAGCAATAATATGTGCTAGATATTAATAATTATTTAAAGCACAAAAAAAACTTATTTTTAAGTCCCTTCTTCCTCTTTTCTTCTTCTTTTCCCTTTTCTTTATTTGTTCTTCTTTTTCTCTATTTCCTTCTTCTTTCTCTGTTTATTTTTTTATTTTTCCCTTTTTCTCTTCTTCTTTTCCATCATCTTGCGGCCCTACAGCCACATCCGTTGTTTCACCCGCCTGCATTTTCCCGAGTGCCGCGAACGCGGGGACACCGACACAGATCCTGGCGACGGCGGCGCCCCCGCGAAAAAGCGGCCGATATGAATGGGCGAACACGTGTTTGGGCGAGGGGATTTGCGGCTCGTGATGTGTGGCGGCAAGTGGCCGCGCGTAAATTTAGCCCCATCTGCCCCAAGGCGCTCGCGACGGCGCACAGTGAGAGAGACGGGCCCGAAATGAGGCGTCAATTAGAGAATTTGTTCCGTTGATGGCTATTTAGACAAACAGAATTTAAGATGAAAAAAATTGCGTTCAATATCGTCGGTGCACAAGATAAGAGTCACATCTACAAAATTGTCATATGGCACAAAAGGTTTTAACCTGAGCAGAAATGTTAATATTTCCGTTAAAGTCAAATTGTTTACAAGACCATATGCAGTTCCTTAAATTTTCAGCAAAAATGTATTATTTTCTAAACATATTTCTACACTTAACTGAAATATGGAGCTGTTTAAATGTTGTATTTTGCTAGTGCTCGGTCGATACATGCAGAAAAAAGGCAAATTCTATGTATGAATTGCCTCACGAATCAAGTTAATGAATTGACATAATGTTTTTCTTTCAGACAATTATATGATTACACTTTTGAAAAAAGAAACACTGAGGCATTGCTCTTGTTAAACTCATTATCATTTTTGTACCTGTTTTAAATTATACGCGAAAGTACGTGTTATTTCTACCGCGTTTTTCAATCGCGTGGCCCTCTGCTCAGCGGCGGCGGCACTTCCTCCGAAACCTCCTGGCCAAGCCGTAGGCCTCGGCGGAGTCCACGCCGTTGCGCTGGCTCTCTGCCGCCGCGCCCGCCACCGCATATCGGGCACCGCCCACGTCCGGCGCCCGTCCCGCCACGCGCACGCCACGCAAGGCCCGCTCTTCCGCTCCGCCTGGCTGCCCTCCCCCCTCCGTGCCCCCCGCCTCCGCGGTCGCGCACGACTTGCACGCACGCACGCACATCCCACCGCTCTCCAAGTCTCTCCCACGCCGCGCGCGACCGGCCCGAAACCCACTGCACCTTACCATACGCGACCCCTATTCCCCAGAAAACCCACCGCAACCCAACCCAAACACTCGCCACCCGCCGCGCCAGCTTGCGCTAGCCCGCCCGCTTCCTCTCTCCTGTACCCTCTCTTGCCGCACGGCTCCACCCAGCTTCTCCTCCCGCTCAGCCCATTCTCCGCCGCGTGACCCACTTCACCCACCCACTGGTCCTGCTCTCCCGCCCGCTCCCCCTTCCTTTCGTTCGCTGCTCTGCCCGTTGCCCGCCGCCCACGGTTTCCGTGCTTGTTACTGACGCTCCGCCTTCGAAATAGTTATTAGCGCCATTACGCCGATAGAGAGCAAATGACGGTTGCGGCTGAAGTTTGTATACCGAGGAGATAACCGATGTTTATAACCAACAACCGAGGCCATTACTTGTGTAACAGCTTGTGTGTCGTTCGTATTATTTTCTTTGACTCTTTCACTCATGAAATTTACATCGTTAATGTGTTACTGAGCATCTGGTGTGCCCCAGTAGGGGGGTTGTTGCTAAAAACTATATTGTCTTTTTTATCTGAATTATCTTTCTACTTCTCTCTAATAGTCCATCTATCTGCCATCTGATACATTGGTCATAAAAGGTGGTGCGTGTTGAAAGCACGCGTTTTATTAATACAATTAATATTTCTTGCAGATTCTGAATGTAATATCGTTAATGGAAGCTTTATTAAATACCACTCGTGCCCTGGCAATTTTCAGATACATTTTATTTTTCGACTCCGAGATTTATCATGCAGATATTTCCATTACACACACTTGCGGTATAATCTATGATAGTTTAAAAAAACAATTAAGTACGTTTGTTTGGATACAAGTTCTCTCACAAAATATCTGCACTCTTCATTCATTTGTAATAAATGCTTTTTTTGATTAGATTTATGAATATTTCAGGGGAATTTTCCTTGTTGAATTTACACATGGAAAACATTTAACATTCTGGTGTGTTCGCGAAGATTTACTTATTTGTCAAGAAAGCATTGAAGTTTGGATATATTACCGAAAGAACCCAGATAAGTTGACAATTATTAAGAGCATTACAAAATGTTCGACCATTGAAAATAAAAGGTCGCGACTTTAAATATGTCGACGTCTTCAGTTTCATTTACCCCTTTCATCATCATCATCATCATTATTATTATTTTTAATATTATTAATTGATCATATCGTCTCAGCTTGTCCAATTCTAGCAAAGACCGAATACTTGAAAAGACGCAACAGGGTGTGTAGTTACCTCTACTGGCAGATCGGTACCGCCCTCGCAGTCCCAAACACATGCCCCAAGCGATAAGAACACTCGCCTAAACCGGTGTCATCTGTTGGACTCTATATAATATTGTACGACCAACAAATTCAAACAGATCGCACGATAGCGTCAAACAAACAGGATATTGTAATCCGGGATTTGGAGAAAAAATCGTGTCTACTTGTAAATGTTACTGTGCCTTGCGACCAAACGTCGTAACCAAGGAGGCAGAGAAACAATAAATACAAGTGTTTGGAAATAGAGATCAGGCGAATGTAGGAAGTAAAAGCACAGGTCGTACCGATAGACATCAGAGCTCTGGAATTTGTTCCGAAAAGTTTGTGTAAGAACTTGGCTAAACTCCCACGTCATTCAAAAGACTGAGAAGTGCAAGTAATTGCTTTATTTGAAACAGCCCACATTTCCGCAAAGTATAAATAACAGGCCAAATTAAGGCTTTTGACGGTACATTAAAAGCAACGTATCTTGTATTTATTTTTTATTTATTTTTTCTTTTATGTATTTACGTCAAAAACAGTTAAAAACTGTGTATGACGTGCTATGGGGAGAAGTTAATTTGAAGTTACATTTATGTCCAGAAGCAAAAAATCTCAGCATTTGCTCGAGGATCAAGGAAACTGCACAAAAACCTGATCGAGATGGAGGTCATTGACCCAGAAGCTGGAGTACAATACTTGTTACAGGTTCTTTACAATTATACAATCCAAATGATATATAATAAATTAATTGTCATTTTAAAAATTAATATTAAACAGTTGTGCAGCAGAAAAGATACCTGTCATGTTCCTTCATTATTGTCATATACCTTTCTTTGAAAATTGTCTCATTTGGTGTTCGATTGTGTTCTCCTGACTCCTTGCGGGGTCTCTTCGAACAGTGGGCTTCCAGTTTTTGTTAGTTTTAGTTGTGTCAGTTTAGTTAGTTGTATTTAGTCAGTGGGTTTTAGGTAGTTTTGAAAATTGTGATTGTTATTGCAAACTATTATGAGAAAAATGGGCAATATTAAAAAATATATAAAACATTTCTTACAAGCGGCTTTAAGTTTTTTCTTTAAACTTTGACATAAACATAATTTTGCTTATGTATTCTCTTATTTTCTTTCAAAAATTACACAAACGTAATATTTTGACATCTTTCTCATGACGTTAGTTTTATACTACCGGTGATTTGTATTCATTATTTTATATGTGAGTACAAGAGTTTCAAATGATGTCCCTTAGTTTTGAGAAATGAAACCTTTTCTCTGAATAAGAGCTCAAAATTACGCATTTTCTCCTCTTTTTTCTTTATTTTTAATAACTTTTTACAAATAATGCTAAATGGACGTAAAAATATGATATGAACTTTGATGTATTCCTTTGTTGTTGTTGTTTTTAAATTACACAAATTAATTTTGATTTGATACATCTCTCACACCGTTAATATTTACATCTTCAACAATTTGTATACATTATTGCATTTGTGAGTAGAAGTACTTCAAATCATTTCCAAAGACGTTTCTCGGAAACTCTCGGAAACTTTTTTATGAAAAAGAGCGTCAAATTTCGCATTCACAGAAAGACTTAAATGACATTTTCTCAAGAACGGCTCCAAGTTTTGCAATGAAAATTGCCATACTGTAGGACGAGGTTTTACTCTTCCATAGTATTGTTAAAATCATATTTCAGTTCTACCATTTAGTGAGCCAAAAATTGGTAAAATGTAAAAAAAATGAACTTTGAGCTGCGATAGATGGCAGCTTGCAAGAGGATAGAACAAAACCGTAAAACTACCCGGGACCTAACAACTTAAAAAAAGAACTAGTACGAGAAAGTCTATGCAGTTCTGTAGCGCCACTACATATATTAAATTTTTCGAAAATATGAGTAGTTTTGCGTATTTTTCGTGAAGTAGGCAATTCTGAAACACTTTTAAACAACTATTTCTGAAAAGTGGCTTCACATTTTTCCTTTATTTTTACCCCTCGTATAAAGCAAGAAAAGCAAAAACACTGGGGCTGGTCCATTTTTT
>BOPP01000133.1:1192387-1226883 GCA_017312745.1 Gryllus bimaculatus
TTTTTTGAATTTGCATCATATCTTAAAATATATCTCTTTATTTCGTAAATGTGAAACAAAAACATATATGAACTGAACTGACATAATTGGCTGTCCATTTATGTTTAGAATTGAAGATAGTTGTATCTCTTTCAAAACAGTTGAAGTAAAAATATCGGCATTTTCGCCTTTTGCCTGAAATAAATAACCCTTTAAAGAAGAAACGAACAAAAGACGTAGTGTTCCTCGAAGAAAAAGACTCCAGCTGTCAGGAGCGACCGAGTGGAAAGAAACGAGACAAGCAGACGCTTTCAGGCTCTGCTTCTGAGCCCGCTCTCCCTCAAGCTGCGCCCAGTGCCTCCTTACTGTTCTCCCGGCAGTTTGAGGCGCACACCTTTTCTCCCTGGCCATTCCATTTATTCCAGTCTACCGACTCCTCTTCCAACTCAATCACGTGATCTCATTCGTTTAACCTCGAGCGCTGACATACACCCACCCACTGTTCAATTCCTGGTTCCAGTTTTGCAATTCCTTGTTTATTTACTCAACACGACTACCTGTCTGTCTGCCCATCAGGGTTGAGCTCGTGAGTCCAAAACTTTGCGGCCTGACGCGTTCACTAGCTATCCACAAGTTCATTCTCAGATCTCCATTGTCCTTCTTTCTCGCTTTTACCCATCCACATGTCACCAGAAACATCACTCAGGTGCTTGCACGGCCACATGGAAGGTGACGTGATTGTTGAACAGACGAACAAAAGCTTCGCCGTAACCTCAGCTTAAACGATCATTCCATCCATGACTCCGTAATTCGTACATTTATTTATTTCATTGTCTATTTAGCTGCCTATTTATTATTTCTCATCTGAATAATTTGAAGCACTTGAAGTGCATTGAACAAGTTACATTTTCATAATACGATTATGAATTTCGCTCTTGTGCATTCGTGCTACTCCATCACTTTTCCCCATTTGTATGCCGTTAATAGCTGTGCAAATACTACTGAGCATGATGGCAATTAAGCATTTTTTGCATTGCCAAAGATAAAAACAGAACTGAACAATCCATTTCATTTCAACTAGCGAGAGCGTTTACTTACTATGCCCTGTGTCAAAGTAGGACGCTTTAAAGTATTATAGTTTCCGCAGTTTTTATGACATTTTATTGTGTAACAATTGAGCATGACGTTTTTAATAAGATTTCGAAGAAAATTGGTTCTGTTAAGTTGCAAGAAACTTAAAGTGCATTTATCTTTTGTCTTAAGTTTTAAGTAAGTAAATAAACTGTATTTAATACACCAATTGGGAGGAAAATAATCATTTACGCCATTCCAGAACGTGAAAGATTCTAATTCACATTTGGTCTTCCCATCTCATCAGTAAGTTCCGTGTTCTTAGCCTCGTATCCTTTGTAGGTTCACATACTTCGATTAATCTACTTAAATATTATCTCATGTGTCTGATCCAATCTAAAAACAAATACATCTGCACTTAACAATCCTGCCTTTCACCTCGATCAACTCAATTACCGCATATCCCTTACCGGCTGTGATGGTCAAACTCCTCTGTGGCAAAATTGCAGCGTCTCTGCATTCTCTTTGCAACATCGTTGGCAAGCAATATCTAGGGTTTGAGTCCCAACGCTCATGGATTCTCGACACTAGCAAACAGGGCTAGGTCGAATTGAGCTTCTGCTTTGATAAGAGTTATAGAATGCGACTGTTTTTATAAGAGTTATAGAGTCCGGCAGTTCTGCTCAGTAGTTTTCCAGGCATTCTCGCCTCTATACCAGGCGAATGCCGTAGCAGTACTCTAACAAACTGACTAAAATCGAGCAATAATTGCTTCGTCATTCTATTACCCCTCCCCTTATACACACGTACACTTTCATGCCCTGCACTACTACACATGTCAGGAGACCAGGCGAAAGCTTAGAACTTAGAGTAGTGCCCCGCTGGGGAAAGACACCTGAAGAGGACACTCTGCGAACCGAGGAGTATGTCGGCACTGAATCTCACGGTTCAGCAGAGGAGAAACTCCACCACTCCAACCTCTATCAGACACTACATTCACAATCGGCAGAGGTGGCTCAAAGCACTAACTGACGTCACTGTACTGCTTCTGACCAAGAGGTCTCTGGGTTCCAGTTCTGACAGTAGTAGAATTTTTGGATTATTGAGCGGTAGGTTGCTGTGATTGCTTGTTATTCGTGTTTTTTTTCGACAAGGCGAATGCCGGAGCAGTACCCTAACAAATGGGCCATGGATCCAGCGTGATATTTCCTTTCTCTTCCTTATCCAATCTTCGCCCCTTATTTACGCACACATTTATCTGTACTACACCACCTCTTATGTTGGGAAAACAGTGGGGAGCTTACGGCTCCGAGCTGGGGTGGGGCTCGACTGGTGGGAGGTTCGCAGATTCGCTGCAAGCCGAAGTTGTACGTCGGCGCCGGATATCACCATGCGTCGTAGAAAGAATTCCGATACTTCCCGTGATACTACCCTTACGGAACCATAGCAATTGACAAGCTCTGAAATACAAAGGAATCAATCAAACTGTAACGTACACTACACTGACGGGTGACCAAAATAGTCGTGCCCTGAAACACAATATCCACTAACATGTTTCCTCCTCCCGCCCTAGATCTGTTCGTTTCAGAAATCCTTCCGCTCTTGAGCCGTCAGCGGTGTCGAATATAAGCTTCCCTCCTCCCCCCTCCTTTCGTCGGAAGCCAATCGATGTGGGTGAAAGCGATCGCGAATAGCACTCGGCCGGCGCTGCCTCCGCCCCCGCAGCCCTCGCCCGCGGGGCTCATTGGGGCAGTTCGAGGGCCAGGCGACCTGGCGCCCTCGCGGCCGGTTGAGGCTGCACGAGACAGCATCGTTCGTCAGCTGTTGGGGCTAAACAATGCAATTGCCAGCGACGCGCGTAACTAAGAGAGACAGACACACAGACAGAGATAGAGAGACAGACGGAGACAGACAAATAGAAAGCAAATAGAAGACAGAAAGACAGACAGAAAGACAAGCTTCTAGTCACGAAATCAATTTAGGAACACTTCAGGGACATGGAATATAGGAAAGACAGATAGACAGACAGACAGACAGAGGCAGAAAGACATAGTTATACGCGGCCAGAGACACAGAGTTAGATAGAGACGCAGAGAGAGAAACCAACAGACAGACAGAGACAGACAGAGGGAGTCTGGTAGAGAAACAGATAGAGAGAGAAAGATACAGAGAGAGAGAGAGAGAGATACAGAGACGTTGTCTTTTTGACAAGGATTGAATATGAAAGAAACCGGTCAACGCCGGGAATTTTTCTGGGTATTTTATATAAAAAAAACAATTACAACCAGTATAAAACTGTACAAGATTCTTCTAAAATTCTCCCTTTCTGCAATTTACTTTCAGTACTTATTTTGAATAGTTCAAAAACTAACTTGGAAATTTTGAAGTTTTTGAGAAATAAATACTATAAAGTTATTGTTAAATTATTTTTGGGGGCTTCAGAATTTGACATGTTATGTGACTTAAGGTCTAAGCCACTAAATATCTTCAAGTAATAATTTAATTTGAAGTTTTATGTGTACAAATGTAGTTTGTGAAGTTTCTTCCAGATTGCCTTGAGTTTGTTATTTGCTGACAGATTAATGGTTTTCTAATTTGCGTTTCTTAAATATAACTTAGTAACTGACGTCTAAAATTGGGGTGGACAAAAACAACAAATAATTGGGTAATTTTATTATTTTAATTGCGAACATCAGATACTTTCCTGAATTATTTTTTTCAATTTGAAAGGTATGTTATAGACACTACGAAGTTCATTGATGACTAAAAGTCGTGTGGTCAGATTACTCTCAACAAAGAATTTTTCTGAAATGTATGCACCGTTCATATTAATTAATAGTTTTATAGTTCTTAAAATACGCATTTGAACATTTTTTGAATGAATGCGTTGACTTTGAAGACGGGGCTGTTTTATATTAGTCATGTTTATATTTCCAAGAGGTTATATGTACAGAACTGACTTTTTTAAATTTCAGAAAAATATTCTCTAGGCCGGAAATTAGACAATGAATCTGGAATTAAGGTGCAAGTGGTTTAAGCTTCAATGTTTCCAAATATGTTAGAGCTATAGGTTTGTCTGAAATAGAACTATATTTGTCTATTTTCACAACTCTTAATGCAGATCAAAAATAAATACCTCTATGCGAGCTATCAACATTTTAGTGAGATTTTATAATTTCCATAACACATCGCTTATTGCTAGTACTGTTTAGGTTGATTACTCCCTTCTATCCAACCCTTCTGCAAGTTCATTTACTGCGTTATGTTAAACAAATGAGACACGATCAACAAAATTAAGCGCTCTGTCATTTGACATAATTCACCTTAGTACTTACAATTAATTAGCAATTTAAAATGTTTAATTATTTGTTAACCAGCTACAAGCCAATATCGTGTAAACGTTCCAAAGCAAATTATAGTGCAGAGCTGTGCACATAATGTCATGGAACGATCCCCTGGCCTCTAACTAATGCATCTTCGAGAGTGCTGTGAGTATGCTTCGGCAATATTGCAAACCTCGCGTAATGGCGTTCTAGATAATACAGAACAGTAAACAAGGAGGCTATTGTTTATTTTAGTGCAATGAACATAGGAGTTTGCAGAATGCCTGATGAGATTCAGGACCCATGCAGCGTGAAAATGTACTTACTAATCATGATTGCCAACGAAAGCAAAATTATAATGCTTTGTTTTTATTCATTCATTTGTTTTAACAACATGTAGTAAATGAGTACTTTTTATAAGTAATCGTATTGGAATATGTTGTTCTATTCATTCCATTCGATGTAGCTTCGAAACTATGAAGAAAAATAAATTATTTCTTATTCTTCTGATTCCGTTTTTATTGGAGTTGCCTTGCCCAGAACAATGCAAAATAATATTCTTGCAGGAAGCAGATTATGCCAGAAATGGAGCATTGTAAGAATTGTACAGAGAGAAGTGTATAATCTCAAACGTTTCATAAACGGTTAAATAGAAATTAGTTAAATCACATGGCATGGAAAATAACACAATACAAAACATTTGAAAATAGGAAAATAAAAGAAGTGCATTGTTTCGTGAACCTTCAAAGTGTGTAACCACCGTACACATTGTCGTGCAGCTTCTTTGTTTTTCTCTCCAATGCCTTTTTTTGACTTTATAAAGGCTACAAAAAAGTTTAAAAAATCAATGGTTTTTTGTACCTATTCACGTAGGAATACGCAACCCCAATGTTAACGACTGATTTTCGGTCTTTCGAACATTGGTCGAATTGAATCAGTGTCTGAATGAGAATTCTAATGGCACTACTACATCTGTCGCTCAGAGCATGTTGCGGCTGATGTGGAACTATGCAGGATCTGTGCTCCATTGTTCCGACAAGGTATTAACACATCCTAGAATAACTCATAAAAATCGAGTGTTTATGCAAGCTTATATTTGGTTATCGTTGCCAATACCAACAGTTCTCTTTAAGAATTATATTGACATTGAAGTCTGTCAGAGTCTATTAATTGTTCATCCATTTCAGTAAAACCAATTCGCAATCCTGCTAAATTCACATCCACTGATCTATTTCTTTAAATGAATATGCACATAAAATACAATCCACAATTATTTCTAAATATTTATTGCATATCCACCCATTGTGGGGAGACAACCACACAAGCCGACGTGTAGATCGGCCAGGTCTCGTCCGAATGCATGTTTCAGTTCAGCAAGAACAACCTTATTCCCGGAATATAACATGCACCACACTTACGATTCTAATCACCATAGTCTCGGTGACGCACCCGGAAACTAGAAATGCATACTCACTCGAACATTACGTATGTATATAGGTGTAGGGGTGCGTTATCGTTGGCATTTTTCATGAAATAATTATAAACGTTGTCATTGCCAACAATAGTTTTATTATAAGAGCAGCTTGCGATGGCTTAGCCATCATCATCAGTTGTCTGCTGGATAGAAGCCACAAAAACGTCGTAGTCGTAAGCTGCTCTTATAATAAAAACTATTGTTGGCAGTGACAACGTTTATAATTATTTCATTACGTATGTATTACGAAATGTTTCAAATAGTCCATTCCTGGTTGCCCCAGTGCACTCACCAGGAGGAGGGGCGGCGGAGAAGAGCTCATGACTGCGGCGGCGGATGCGGGAGCACCTGCAACAGACGGCGTTCTTGAACTTCTGTCCTTCTGCTCGCGTGTCTTTTAGATACGATTATAAATGTCCATTTCTTGTCTAACATTTCAGAAACAAGCATCCAAGGACACAGTATTGGCATGAGTTTTCTTGCAATTTTTTAGATATTAAAGAAAATTTCATAAGGAAGTTCGTTTTATTGAATTTTAGTTAAAATATGTAATGTGATATGTTGTATTTCTATTGAATTTAAACTTGGCGAGGTGTAGGAAAACCACAGAGTAGTCTGTTAGTTCTTGGGAAAACGAGCACTATTCGACGGGGATTTGTAGCGAAAGACGAAGGTTGAATTTGGAACAAGTCGGTGATAATACTAATAAAGAGAAGAAACATCGAGTGAACATGTTAATATGAAAAGTAAATTGGACACTTGATTCTTTGGTTATTTGCTACTTTGGAATAAAGGACGATGCTTTTCAAGAAATTAATTTGAATTACTTGTAGGTCGTTTATGTTACTCGCAGCTGCATTGAACCAGATTGATTATATGTTAATGGCGGGGGGTATAATCGATTTAAGTATAAGTAATCCACAATCAGTTCTCGGGAATAATTTAAAGTTGATTAGAGGAAAAGATATTTCGATGTTTCTGCATACGTTTTGTTTGCAATTGAGTTCATATGTGGCTTCCTCATTAATTATTCATATGGCTCAGAGAAAACGGATGCTGAAGTTAATGTCGAACAAGTAGTAAATGTGTCTCAGAATAAATGTTAAAAATTTATAGATCATGTAAGAGAACGAAAAACCATAAAAATCAATATGTCAGATATGTGCATAATTAAAAATAAGTAACTTTATCTCTTCATTTTCTTATTTCTTCTGCACCCCCCCAGAAAAATATGTGGTCACTAGGCTCAGTCGTAGTTTTACTTCCTCTTCAAACAAAAAAAGGAAATGTGGAAACATTTTCTATACGTGGAACTTACAGGCAAAACAGTAAAGTTTACGTTGTACTGTAGAATTTTGTACGGCTGCAACTAAATGTATGCCCAATTGAAAAAAACTCAGCTTTTTAATCGTCGCACAGAGAAAACACAACACCCGCAATTTGCGTCGACCTTTTTCCCCGTGGGTGGGGCGTCGCACGATAAATTACAGGAGATCCCACGTCACCCGCCAGGGGCGCCCCAGTCGGCCCCACCCGCGGCGCCCTTTGCCAATTGCGGGGGAAGGAAGGGGTTGTTTCGAGCCTCGTCTTTTTAAAGGTGTACGCGCATATCAGCGCTCACACACACACGATCAGACTGGTGTGCGGGACTCCTTACAACTGCAAGAGCTACTCGAAATATTTTGGAATTTTCTCAACTCTGAATAAATCAGCAACTTAAAAATATCAAATTAAATACATTTACTCGTATTATATCTGATCAAGAAGACAGTTGGTACGATTGTTCCTGATGTCGCCAAATGATGCGGGAGATGCCAGACATTCACTAGCATGCCTGCTCAGGCATGCTTTTGGATGTAATATTGCAATCGTAATAACGTCCACTTCTTGCTGTATTATTGGACATAGAATGTCTTTTAATATTTCTCATGAATGAAATTTTTTTCTTCGAAGTACCAGATACCTTGAGTGAGAGTGGTTAACGGTTTCGCGGGACATTTTTCGACCTAGTACACAATTCTTGTAATTTTATCTGCCTCGCAAATCAATTATCTTTTTCTAATAAACTGACACTTCGAAAACACTTGGTATTATCGCCAAAAACAGTTTCACGACCACTCTACGTTAACACCACGAATCAAAACACTCTAAAGAAAAATAAAAATTACCCGGTCTACAACCAATATACAAGCATATCGCACAAACCCAATACACACATCCTGAGTGTTATAAAAATGAAGATATGATACCGTAAGAAATGTAGCAATACGTTATTCTGACATCATAAGGAACATTCACAATCAATAGAGCAAATTTTTGTCTCCTGAAGTAAGTAAGTAATGCCCTGCCACCGTAGCGCACACAAATGCAGCTTCTATAGATCTGTGCGCACGAAAGAATGTGTGTTAGAATTCTGCGTAATGCACCGATTTGTGTACATAGGAGAGAGGATTATTATGGCCTAAAATTTTGAAATATGCTTTCAAAAATATGCATTAATGACCTAAAAATTCTTAAATATGCACATGAATATACAATTAAAATTAATAATATTTCATTTCCTGTATAAATCTTTCATTATGCAATTCAGTAGAAGAATGCTTTGAACAAAAACATACATTTTTGTGTCAACAAAAACCTAGCTTACTTCACGGGAGAAATAATTGAAGAAATATGCACCTTAGTAAAGTACATTGCATGTCTTGTTTTATTTCCTCTGCCTGATATAAAAAAAATATGTAATCAAGAAGTACCCTACATCACAAGTCATCACAAGTATCTTGTCGACTATACAAAAGAACAAAATAGCAAACTGTGACAAGCTCCTTCTAATTAATAAACTCTCACAAACAGATACACCCTATGAAATGATTTAGAGATAAGTCTCTATTTAAACGAGATATGCAAAATATGCTGAATATGCCCCAACAAGAAAAATCGGATAAATGTACACAAATATGCACTAACATATTAAACTGTACAGCATACAATTCTAACCAAATGTCAAAAAATTTCACTTAGCTATGCTTTGAAGTGTATTGAGGTATATTCTATCCAAACCAGTAGGAAACATTGTTGTAGTTAAAATATCCTCAAAACTAAATAAAAAGTACGTCATCCATGGTCTACTGACGCCTGGATTAGGCACATTTTTTTTAATCTGAAAAGAAGAGATGACAAGTAACAATCAACATTTTGCATTATCAATAACTTTATAATTGCTTTCAAAATTAAATACGAAAGTAGAGCTTTTTATAAAGGAGGGCCATTGCAAATATCTTTAACAATAAAACCAACAATGCGTGAGTTCTAAGATCAAATATTGAATAACAAACATTATGTAATCAACCATAAACACACTGCGGAAGCAAACTAAGACATAGGAAATACCAAAGGTCAAGTACTTCATTAACTAAACACGGACATTTTTTGCTGTTATCTCAGAAAACAAATGACTTCTTCCGAAGAAGAAAGAACACCCCGACAAATGATGGATCGTTTATTTTCTCGTGCATTTGTAAGTACTCTTATCTTCTAGAGAGCATGTGGGTTAAATATTTTAAAAGAACGCTAGAGTGACCATGACGATCGCGTCCAAACCAATGTCGGCCCCAACGTTTACGAAGGCGGATGTAACATGTGTTATGGAATAGGGCGCCTGTCATGTTTGACACGACGCGTGCAAAAGCCCTGAAAATAGGCGCACGGCAGGGCGTTTCTCTGCCCCCAGCGGCACACTTTGCGAACTGACGTAGACCATCCTGCCTTCTATTACCGTCTACTCCACCTGCCGCAACCATTGTATTCCGGATGCAACAGTACTGAATGAGTTACGCAACTTGACCTCGTAAAGGTTGGTTAACTTCTTGACATTTACAGGTTGGTAGCATATTTTAGCGTAGGGGAGTAACGGAAATATTCGAAACGTTCCGATTATAGATGAGCATTATTTAGCAACAACAAAGTTAGGGTGACAATTAATTCTACCTATAACTAATTAATTCTATAATTTTTTTAGATTTATTAATAATTCTGCAATTAAGTGTGAGAACTTGGTGGCAGAATACACTAACTTAACATTACAGAACTTAACAACTATATAAACTCTACAAACGTTACAAAATCACATGAATATTTCACCGTGCAATCTTTCATAGAACTCCACTTCACCACATTTCACCGCACTGCGATACAGTTGCACAACGTCACTGCACTGCATATAATAATAATAATAAAAATAATAATAACATTAATAATAATACTAATAATGATAATAACATTAATATTAATACTAATAATGATAATAACATTAATAATAATAACAACAATAATAACAATAATATTAACAATAATAATACTTAATTACAAAGAAAACGTAGGTAATTGCACTGAATTTTATTAAATATTTTTATAACATAGTCACATTCAAGAAACTAATTTATTTTTAAATTTGCTCAGGCTTTGAGGAAAGGGATCAAAGGTTGTCACAGGCAAACTGTTCCAGTCCCTAATAGTGCGATTCGCAAATGAATATTTCCCAACGTCCGTTTTCTAAATTCTTGTCTGAATTTTGTGCATGTGATACGCTCTGCCGAAATATGTAGGTTTCCCTAATCGACTTTGAATTTCTTTCCACGCTCGAAGGCCTGTGTACGCTTTATACATTGCATAGAGACGTGACTTTAATCTTCTCCTTTCGAGTGACTCCCATACCCCTTTATTCTTGGTACCCCTGAAAGTAAATTTTGATACTCTACGCTAGACTTTTTCTAGATTTCTTTGTTGCAAAAGTCTGCGTGGGTCCTATCATACCGCGCCATGTTGTAATATAGGTCGCACTAATGACATATGCTAGTTCTTTGGCTCTCACTGTACTCTTTTTCAGTATCCGCATAACAAAATGTAAAGATTTCCAGGCTTTCCCTACAAGGAAATTGACTTGGTTTTCCCAGCTCAATTTACTGTCTAGCTGTATTCCTAAGTATTTGCAAGACGTGACTCGAGGTATAACATTATTGTTCAGTTTGTACACAGATTCATTGTAACTTCGACCCCTACCAAACGTGATGGACTTGCTCTTTGAACTGTTTATTTCCATGCCGTTTGTATCTGCCCAGAGACGTAATTTATCTAAGTCTCGCTGCAAAATATCCTCATCTTTCTCCGAGTTGATAATTCTATAGATTACGCAGTCATCTGCAAAGAGTCGTACATTTGAAGCTAAATTAGTCGGCAATTCATTCACGAAGGCCAGAAACATGAGTGGCCCGATTACACTTTCTTGTGGAATTCCTGACGTGACGCTTCTCGAGGTTGATAAGTAACTACCGATTCGAACTTTCTGTTTCTGAAATAATCAATCAATTAATTCTATACATTTTCCTATCAGAGTGATAAACACACGAAAAAATCACTTTCTCTACGAGGACAAATATTATACATAATTATCACATTTTCTGAAAAAATCAGTACTTGAAGACTGTTAAAAGTGGCTATTTACGATATGACATCATCAGGAAATCTTTAACGGCATTATCTAGAAAATATTTTGCAACACGATTCTTTTGAAGGCATTGACTGCGTCCTTCATGCGTGAACTCTAAATTTATTTCGCAACAATTTGTCTACAATTCTGTTCGCAGAAAAATGGTGAAAGGCTTCAATGCAAAAAAAAGGCCAAAGTACGCAAAAATTCGAAATTCATGGTCATTCAGAAATCGAAAAATTCCGCCAATCCGGCGCATGTGACGTGACCTGACGGCAAAAATATTGTTCGTTCTTTCACGTGTTCCGCCCCCGCCCCTGCCAGCCGCAGTCCTCTCGTTTCCCTGCCTCCCACGCCGCCTTCGCTGCCGACGCCATCCAATCGCCCCCACTGCCGCCTCCGCTGGCCTCTTCCCCTGTCCCTTCGTCGCACCTGCCATCGCACTCTCCCCCCCCCCCGCTACCATCCTTGCCCCCTGCGTCGTACTCCCGCTTTGGTTCGTCGACTCCGCTATCCGTGCCCTTACTGCCACCCTTCAGAATTCTCCTCTGCATCTGTTGGCCTTGCCCTCTCCCCGCATTCCATCCTCCTCGTTCCCTGCCCTCGTGCTGGCACGACCCACACCCCACCATTTCGCGTACCTGCCCAGACAGCTCTGAGCACCCCCCTTCCTGAGCCACCACGGACGTCCCCGCCATCCCAGTTACCTGAATCGTCCTCACCCAGGTATTCGCTCTCCATTTCCGCTGTCCTCGCCTTTCTCGTCAAAATTCCGAGTTCGTCGTCTCTGTCTTCGCGGCCCCGCCCCATCCGTTCCCTCCTACACCAACCATCCCCTCCTTCCCTCCCTCTCCGTTCCTCTTCCGATACCTGCCCCATAGCTCTCTCCGCCCATCTGTTTTAACTCCCGCCGCGCACGCTCCATCTGCACTTCCGTTTCCTTTCACCCATTGTCGTCACCTCCAAACTGCTTCCACGAACTCCCGACTCCCACGCCGCCTCCGCTTGACAGTCCTCCCTCCCCCCGACTCACCCCGCCACGCTCCGGCATGCCCTTCCATGCCCCACCACGCTCCATCACGGTACGTTCCGTCCCGCTCGCCCCATCCCACCTCACCCCGCCACGCAAAATCTCGCCAAATCTATCCCGCCACGCCCTGCCATGGCCCACCACACCACTCTCCGCGACACCCCACCCCGACCCACCTCACCTCACTCCGCCTCGCCTCGCTATATCCCGCTACGCCTCGCCTCATCCCGCCACGTCACGCCCCGCCCCGCCCCGCCATTTCACACCCTGCCCCGCCCACTCGGCAGCGGCCGCCCGCTCCGAGTGGCGCCGCACCAGGCCGGCCACCGCGCGAATTGTTCCCCGGATTCCTGCGGCGCTGCCTCGTCAATTATTTGGCTCGCGGCGTCAGCCCCCGCGTGGCCGGAGCGGAAGCTGCGGCTGCGGCGGGGCGGGGATGGCCAGTGTTGCCAACCGACTGGCATGAGGTGGACAGTTCTCCGTTGAATCAAGTGCTTCCGGACGAGAGAACACCTCAATAGCTTTTTAAGGATAGGGAGGAAAAACACGCGCGGTTGGTGTCCCGTTTGTTAGGGTACTTCTCCGACATTCGCCTGGTGTTGATCGGAAAAATCGCGAATAGCGTCCAGCCGCTTCAATTCAGATCCAGACAGCGACCTTGCTATCTGGCTAGTGTCGAAAGTCGGACCCCTGTCGGTACTCGAACCGTAGAATCTCCAGATCAGAGACACTGCACTCACATGAAATGATGCCCTGAGCCACCTAAGCCGCTAGGTAGTTATGGAGGTTTGCTACTATTTTGTTTAATGAATCGAGTGGTACAGTATCGTTGGAACGATAGTATGTGAAAGTTGATTCTCCCGGGCGCTTGCTCGTGCATACCAGTCGAACGCAGTATTTTTAGCCTTTCAAGCCCCGTTTTCGAGCTCTTACCTCAAGTTATTTTCCTTACACCGTAATCACCCAAATGAAATGGTTCATTAAGTTTTGTAAGCTATTTGATGTTTTTGAAAGATTCTGATTATCCAAACTTCTTAGAACGTGTGGCAAAAAATGCGCATAATCTCGAATTTTGAAAGAATTAAATTGACTTTTCCAAATTCTTAGCTTTTTAATTGCATGGTCTCTTAGTTTGTTAATATATTCACACTAATGTTAAAATGTCTATTCGTACAGCCGGATCAGCATTTTGGAACATACACTAGGGTCGGGTCATTAGTTGTCCATTATGAAGCTATTTTCACATTCAAAACAATGATCCACTGTTCAACACAATGCGGCCTGTTTTCACGTGTTCACTGGCTTTAATATAGTAATTCTATTATTTTTGTATTTCCTTTTAAATTATTTGTGTGATTTTATATTTTAAATCGTTAAAAGTCAATCTAAAATTCATGTTCTTAGACTTTGTCTTTATAATGTTGTGAACTGTCAGTGTCAATCATTAGTATGGAAGTGAGGCATCCGTGTATAATAAGTTATCTGCATCCGTTCGTTCGTCTGTCTGTCTGTCACTCACAGTTAAACCACTTCCAGTCCACCAATAGAGATAAATGGTGCCATAAGACGGTCTCCTGCTGTGGAACCGATCATTATTTTATAGATCTGTATGTCTACACTGGCACAACAGCTTATGATGAATCCAAGGCCCACCAGCGGCGTCCAGGTCTTGCGGCCGTAGGGGTACGCGTGATTTACATATAGACATCCCTTCGCCGCATTCTGGTCCGGTTACCAGTGAACTACCCGTGGGTTGTTTACATCCATCCTAAACTCTGAAAAATTCTGATTTTTTTGAGAGAGACTAAAATGTCTTTTGCGTATCTTACGGTGCCTGCAAATATTATTATAACCTCACTTAATTCCTATAAACAAGACTGATAGACACAATTCTTTGCC
The DNA here is from genome assembly GCA_017312745.1 of Gryllus bimaculatus. Taxonomy (NCBI): domain Eukaryota; kingdom Metazoa; phylum Arthropoda; class Insecta; order Orthoptera; family Gryllidae; genus Gryllus; species Gryllus bimaculatus. The sequence continues at coordinate 1,206,649 of BOPP01000133.1, forward strand.
TCTAGAATATTCTAGAGACTAAGAATTTACTCTAGAATACTATAGAAGAATTCTAAAAAAAGTGTTTTGATGGTTTCAATGCACTTACTAGTACATTGGTGAATCATACTTGCTACTGCACTTACTGGTTCATTTGAGAGTCCTGCAATGTGGAATGTGCAACTATGAATGCGAGCATAACAATGTGGCACAGTCTTGGCCCTCGAGTAATTCTTTTCGTTTTAGTTTTTTTCTTCATGCTTTCGCAATGGCATTGTACTCTTAAGAATTGTTATCGTAGGCGCGATGAACTCGCTATGAAAGTCACAGTAGTTGCCCATTGTGAAGTTAGTTTCAGTATATCAAATTTGGTAATAGTTACTAGCTTAGAAAAGATTAGCAGCCATATCGCTAAGCTCTTGTAAGATAATATAACGTTGTGTGATGGCGCAATATTAGTAGTTTGTTATTTTCTTTCACTTAGCATGCGCTGGTAACAAAAATAATACACAAGTCTGTCACCTTATAATTCAATGTTTATTTTTGTTGTTGCAAATAATTATTGTATTACTGAAATTGATTACTTCTTAGGACCCTAATAAAAGGTAATCTACATTTTATTAGAATTATTGCCATATTCTGTTGATTTTAAACGTACATCATAATTTAAATTTGCTTCCAGAGTGATGGACTCGAGGTTTCGTGATAAGGGATGGCAGACTAAATGGGAATTAATCAGGCTTATTCATTTATCCAATGAAGTAGTGGTTTGAAATAAAGCTTGCAGCGTAATGTAATCTAAACATCAAGCTCACTCTGAATGAATTTGTTTCATCATGCCAATTGTTTCTCATTGGGTTGCTTACATTTGCGTAAAACGAGTTAATTCAATTTTCCCCACAAAGAGCAAAGGTTTGTTTTCACGGAATTGGATTGTGGAATGTAACGTTAAACAACGATGTAACATGTGAATTGAGTGCAGAGCACCAGGTTCAAAGGCTAGTAAATAATGAGACGTTATTCAGGTAATCAAAAGGTCTACGAGTATTGCTTTGAAAGTTACGCCAAAGAGAGAAAGTGTTACTTTCTTCACGTGGATTTTCGTTTTTAGGAAAGGTAACATAATGATCCGAATCTCCAAGCACTTCAAATTAGGTAGGTTGACCCTTTTCGGGAACCAGTGATTTCCTATTGCAATTTTCGAGGGTGTCCCAAAGGGTAGTCGGTAGCCGAACTGGTTACACACGCTCCGTGTAGTCACAGAGGTTGATCAGCTCGAAGACATTGAGGGTCTCTGGATGCGCGACCGTCAGGGTATCCCGGAGAGTACCGATGGCTGGGATAAAAGGGAATTTCATTATGACTGCGTTCAAAGAGAATTTCTTCTTTTTCAATGTCGAACATAAGTTTCAAGCGTAAGAAGCTCACTTAAGCCAATCATTGTTTTTTCCACCTTTGAATGAAATAGCTTTATGTACACTCTGATAAACCAACGAAGTATGTCTCCTAAGGAGAAAGCTCATTTTGATAGGATCAGTATACTTACAGAAACCCCATTAAATTGTCAATAAAAGGAAGTAAAAGTTAATAAATTGTTCAAGTCTCAATCGCTTGAAAGCTAGGGATTTAGGGAACAAAAGTTGATAAATTCGTTGGTATCATTTACGTTTTTTTGAAATATTAATGATAATAATAATAATAGTAATAGTAAGTTATTTTGATCGTATGAACATTTTTTATAATTTTTGAAAATAACCACTTCGGGTATTACGCCCCATATACTGCATTATTTCTGAAAAGTTCACTGGAAATATTTTCTTATAGCCCTTGAGGGGCGTATATGTTTGAGAACAACGAATAAGTAAAGCGTTGAATACGAGTGACAGGAAAAAATAACACAGTTTAAGAATTAGAAGAGCAGTTCGCGCGATATTTATCACAATGTGCTTCGTGTCAATATCGGTGTCTAAAACCAGAAAATGTATCATTGATAAGAGCTTTTCAATTTTTCAGGAAGATTAAATCGCTTTTATGAAAACACATTTTTCACAGGTTGGTAATCAACAGAAGATCCATTGTTTGGATGATCATTCACGCATCTCCACAATGATAAAAGTTTCAGCTAATCGATTACTCATTGTTCAGTTGAATTACACAATTCTTGGAATGGGTGAAATAAAATCATTTATGCAAACTCAGGGATGCATTCTTTGTTTTAAAAGCAATCGAATGCATTGAAAATTCACACTCAGTTCTATATGATACATTTTTCACATTCTCGTATTTATTTTATTGGTGAATTGCTTTTTATCTACATCTTTGTTTTTGTAGTATTTATTTATGCAACATCAAAAACAGTGAAAAAAATTTCTGGCATTAAATAATCTTTGTTAAGGTTTGCGTCTGTCAAGTGTAATGTAAATAGTTTCTTGAAGCCTTCCTACAGAACTCATTGAAATATTGACCTAATGAGAAGATATCACGAGTATTATAACCTAACAAAATGAATAAGTAAATCAAGCATTGACAAGCTGTGAGAAACCACAACTAGCTTGTTCAGCAACAAATGACTCGCCATATTATGTAGCGTAGGAGAGAGGGTAGGCTTCCACGGCCGGAGTCCGTATTTACTTGGCTGTCCGGGTGACGCCGCGTCCATGGCGAAGCTGCCGACGTTTCGGTCGCCATTCTGCGACCTTCCTCAGGGCGTAATGCCATGCCATGCATAACGCCCTGAGGAAGGTCGCAGAATGGCGACCGAAACGTCAGCACATTCGCCATGGACGCGGCGTCACCCGGACAGCCAAGTAAATTCTGATGTAGCGTATTTCACACACAAGAACGTTATCATACTTAATTTGCTTTTGGGGAAATAGGGCATGGCATCTAGGCATGGTTTTTCGAATTCGGTGGTGTATTAATATGAAATGTTTAGAAAAACATAAACAATGGATCTGACGCCAAGATCTGAAGCAAAACGTCATCAGTCGTCCAAAAACTCCAAAGGACCGAAATGGAACCAAACGTGTTGGCACAGATGTGCTGTATTTGTACAAATCAATCTTTGAATGAATAAAATACGTTTCGGCAAATATTTTTCCCAGTTCAATCACAGCTTTGAATATCCCCACAGCTTTGGATTCCAATTCAAAACGCTGCCTGAGATGAACCTGACATCCCTCGTTCGTAGGCTTCCGCGGCCGGAGTCAATACATTCTTGGCTATCCGGGATGAGACGCGTCTCGGCTAGTTGTACTGACGTTTCGGCCATCTTGCCATCCACAGCAAGATGGCCGAAACAGCACAATTGACCGAGACGCGGCTCATTCCGGATAGCGCAGAATGCACTGGCATCCCTCGCCCGGAAGCACAACTTTCGGAACGCGCGGTGGCGGGACAATCGAATAGTCGTTTTGTAATTTCATTTCATAGCCGTCGCTGCAGCGCGTCGCCGGTAATAAAAATCACGGCAGCTTCGAATTCGCTGGATCATGGTCACTAATGGGGACCCGCACACGCGCCTCGTTCGCGCCTCCGCCTCCACCGCCCCCGCCAGTGAGCGCGCGCCGCCGATGCAGCCCACCCGCGATGACGCCCGAATATAGAGCCTGGCGAGGGCCACGCGGAGTATCTCACTCCTTTCTTCTTCTCCTGCTTGTACATCCTTTCAATTAGGAAAAACAGTTAATCCTTTTGCGAGAATTAAAGCACGTTACTCAGAAGATCTCTCACATCCTCCTTAGTTATCCATTGTCACTATATCTATTTATTTATTGTATACATTTTCATGTATTATTTTGTATTTTTTAAACATTCTTAATTGTTAAGACCGTCATGACGCTCCAAATTCCAACAGAAAAAATACTTACATATGTCCGTAGCATGTTTAAAGGTTGCTTTTGAGTTCCTCGTCATATTCGTTTCGAAGTGAATGTAATTGTTAATACCCTCGGAAGACAAATTTTTGTTGAACAAGTATCAATAATTTTTTAAAACTCTTGAGTTATCAATAAGAAAAAGCCATACAGGGTGATCAAGGAGATAGGAACGAAACTTTGAAAATAAGTAAATTTTAAGCACATTTTGTCTAATAAACTCCTTCAATATTTCGAATGGTTGAGTACCAAAGTTGGTTCAAAAAAATACTTTCTTTGCCAAATTTTCATTTCAGAAACATGCAAACAATCCATAAACATGTAAATGGTTTATTATTTACAAAAGAAATGGATATAATTTATTTGTTTAGAAAGAAACATTAACACAAATAAAAAATATGGAATTGTGTAAATTGGGTGCATTTTTATTTGCGTTAATGTTTTCTTTGTGAACAAATATAAATATATTGGCCAAACACAATATATATTTCAAAAACAAATATGTTCATTTTTGTAAATAATAAACAATTTACATGTTTCTGCAGTTTTTATATGTTTCTGAAAAACAAATTTGGCATAGAAACCCTTTTTCATATATCATTTGAGTTCTTATTGTGGCTCAGACATTTTATATGTGGAGGTTTATTAGACATATGTGCTAAAATTCACATAAGAGCTTATTTTTTAAGCCTCCCTGTACATTCTGTGTATTCTAACTTAATGAACTACAAGGGTAGTTTCATAAGTTTCTGGCCTTATTAACCTCTATTTGTGCATCACAATTAGAAATTATGAAGAATTAATAAGAAAAAAATTCTTTAACTTTTTAACTTAATCGTTCATTCCAATCTACATTTCATCACTGTTTATTAGTATTTTTATGCTTTTAAAACATACTCCGTCGATTCTTCGTAAAATGGTCAAAGATTGATTCTTCCACCTCACATTCATCTGAAACTTTTCTTCTCCGAAAATCTTTCTTCAATTTTGATATGGTTGCAGTCCCGGGGTGCCCAAAATGGGACTATCGAGTGAATGGTCCAATGGTGAATGGTTCTTGACGCCACTGTTCTTTGCAGCATTCTTTGCAATCATGGCTGCAAGCACGGTTGCATTTTCATGAAAAAGCCAAACACGAAATTTCACGCACCGCATTCAACACAAGAATCTCTCTCTACAAAGCCGAGTGATATGTCGGCTGCAAACTTGTAGCATGACAACAATGGAAGACAAGACTATGTACTACACAGAAGGTTTTCCCATTGATGAGCAATTTCTTCGTCAGTCCAGAAACTTATGGAACTTCCTCTATATTTTGCGAACACAAATCTTCGAAATCGTCTCGCACTTTAAAAATTCTATTAAATAACTCATAGTTATAACAAAATCGTAATAACAATAATAATAGTAATAATAATAATCAGGAACAATTGATATCATCGTCTCAGCTTGTTCAAGATTCTGACGAAAGTTCCATAACTCTAGATATACTGCATTAAAAACTCTCTACCCTGTGCTCTGGGTATAATTAAGACGCCATTCGTATTCAGAGAACAGTATGAGAGGGTCAACGATGGACTTCAGAATCATTTGCAATATAAATAAAGAAAAGTTGTATATAGTGAAGAACTCATGGTACGTGTATTTAAAAATGTTTTACAATCATTTTCTAAAAGTTTGTGTTAAAATATTATCCGTTTTTGATCTGCGACAAGAACATACGTGTTTTAAACATTTCGTGTTCTTGCTGTCTTTTCTGCTACTAAGCTGTTGATATTTCAATATTATGACAAAAGATACAGGTATGCTCATATACTTCCAATGACCCACTTGTGAGATACAAGCTCTCGTTCTTTCAATAACGTGACAAAAAGTACATAAGGTTCTCACATTGATGCGATTCAGAACAGCACGGTTTCTGCGGCCTTCTGCACCCTGCAGGCCAGGAAAACCGACGGCCCTCAAAGTCTGCGTTATTGACGTTCATAGGCCAAGAACGAGGTTTTACGGTGCAGCGAAGAGGCGATATTTTACGTTGAAGGCTCGGGGTGACGGCGAGCCCACACTCCAGGACAGGGAACTTGTTTTTATTTGGTTATGAAAATAAGCTCTCTCGTTTTCCTAACTGCGTTTATTAAGCGATCCTGACGTCAAGTGGTGGCTTGTCAAGACTCGAATCTTTAGACTGTGTTGGGGACTATTTCTGCTTATGTTATTTACCAATTTATCATGATTTACAATAATATGTAAGTGGAACTGTGGAAGTGAATTACTACAATTAAAGTTCAAGACAGATCAATTAAATGTCAGTGCTGATTGGTTATATAATAAAAATAATAATAACAAAAATAATAATATTAATAATAATGATAATAATAATTGCGTTTAATTATTGTGTGACACTTGCCACAAGACTTGCTGTTCAACCAATTACTTAAATGAATGATATACATTTCTTCAAAATTGAAATATTAAAGATGGGAGCATTAAGCACAATTCTACAACCTTTACTTCAAGCAAGAGTATCTGAAAGGCTTGCGCGAAGAATAAAAAATAATAAACACTAGAAATTAAGTGTGTATAATATGCCATAGTTTCCATTATTTCTTATTTGAAATGCTACAACGATATATACATGTAATACTCGTGTATAGTAGTTTTCATGAGAGATTTTTTAGCGTCTTCTTCTGACGTTGGATTCATCCGAGACATTCGCTGCAATTAATAAGCGCGTGGTTACAAGCTGTAAAAAATTGTCCCTTTGAAAGGTCAGAGCTGTACGATATCATTCACGGTACAAGAAAAAGCGACACGACAGCAAGGCTATTTATAAGTACATAGACTGAAACCAGTCACCTGCCAGCTCTCCGACAACCTCGTTTATTTTGCGGTTCCACACGTAATTCGGATTCGTATATACCCGCGCTTCGGTCCTCGCATTATCCATCCACCTTACTTTTCTTGGTAGTCAGTAATTGACCGGAAAGCACTGTGGTTGACGTGGACTAAACGGTCGCATTAGACCTTCATTCACACTTTCCATTCGAATCTCCATCATTCCATGTGTTATTGTCACTCCCTTCGGCATTTCTACTGCAATCTCTTCGCCTCGCCGGTATATCACAATTCTGGCCACCATTGCTCTGTTTGCCATCACCGTGTACACTACTGTCCAACCAGATTCACGCTGCCTCCATAAACATTATTACAGCAGTTTCTGCCTTCCATAGTGCATTTTTGATCTGGTATCATAGAATTACCCAATCCTTTATTGTACTACAGTCGTTATCTTTAATTAAAAGAGATAAAGAGTAATAATATTAAAAATATTTTGTCTAAAATAATAGTTAAAAAAATATAAACTGTACCTTCTATATTTTCAGTCCTTCTTTTCTATAAATCTAAAAAATCGTATTTAGTGAATTTTAGTTCTATACTTCCTTGTAATTAGAACACGCTCTGTTCTGAACAGATTTCTCACTCTGTGTATTACATTAATTTCGAATTTTCGACAATTCAGTCACATTTTCCCATTTTATCTTATCGCAGTCTTTAATGACTACAATATACGCTTGAAAACCTGTCATGCATTTTTGAATACTATCGATAGACATATAGGCCATATGTCCGTTAGTTTCTTATAAACAAATCACGAAAATAATTTACCTCCAATCATTCTCCAAGGTCCATTTATTCCTAATTAAACCACAATACCATCTGAGTTCGAGCTCTTGCGATCGTGTTTTAGATGTTCATGTGATTTTAATCTCATTAGGAAAAACGAGACTCTGGTGAGAGGAACACTTTGCTGATAGAGAAACATCTCAACTTCATATTGGCGTCAGATGGAACACATTAACGAATTCAGTCGACGACTTTCAATTTTATACCGCCATCAAATATTTGTGAAATTTCAATATTGGCAAATACGTTAGCTGCCAAGACTTACTATTTTATGTCGAGTTTGTTCATAATAAAACGGTGATTTCCAATTACGAATCTTCCCATTGTCCCCTGCACTTCACCTTACGTTTCTTCTATTCTCCAAGCAACTTACTGCTAGCTCTAAGAGCTAGTTTGCAAACACGTAGAATGGAGTACCATTGAGGCAACCGTCTCAGAAGATATCGCGAAACTTTTATAACTTATGAAACGGACATCGTACGTGAATACCAATAGACAAAGTGGTTTTCGTAAAAGCTTCCTGTTTGATGTAAAATGTTTCCCAACATGGAAGTATTGACTTTTGTCAAATAAATCCAAAACCTCGAACCCGTCCCCCTTCCGGCCATTACCTCGCCCACAGCCACCGCCGGCAGCGCAATCGAGCGGAGCGCCCACTAAATAAATTCGCGGGCAACACATGCCTGCCTCTGCTTGGCCGCGCCACGCCCCCCACCCCATTGCACTGCGTTCGGCCGGGCCACGCCCCGCCCCCGCGCCGTCCCCGCCCGCTTATTCCCCCGCCTCCGTCACTCCCCGTCCTCCGTGTCCTCCAAGCTACTCCTCGCCACGCACTTCCCAGGCCATACCGGCCTCCCTGAGCCTCCCCGGCCCCTTCTCACCTCTCCCGCCCCTTCCCACTACCCCCCGCCCTCTCCTTTTCCTTCCCCCAGCCCTCTCCTGACCCTCCCCCGCTCCTCTTCCCGTTCCTACCCCGCCCCTTGTCCTCGCAAAACTCTCCAGTCCCACCCCATCGCACCCCCCCCACACACAACAAATCTACCCCGTCCCGCCCTCTCCCGCCACCTCCCCGCCCCAGCCCGCCCCCGCCTCGCCACTACCCGACACTCGAGCCTCCCACCACCCCTGCCGCGCATCCACTGCCTCAGTGGGAGACGCTAACTGGAGATCCTTGGATCCTAGGTTTTAAATCTCGACGTTTGGCGGATTTTCACTACTAGATAGATATGTAGCTAGCAATGTAGAACTGAAAAGCGTAGGTAGATAGCTAGGACGAATTCAGTCGCTGTCTGGAGACTTTTTACGGCCAACTGCTCTATCGGTTGTTTTCCTCGTTCTTTCGATGAATTTTTATGCGAACGCCGGAGCAGTATCTTAACAAACGGGCTACAAATCACTCGCGATCTTTCCTTCTCTTTTCCCCCTTACTTACACACATACTTACGTGCACTACAACTACACCCATCCAAGAGACGTTAGAGTTTAGAGCTTGTACTAACTGGGCTGTGCCCTCTGGGTGAGATTCATTTAGGGGGTGAATCTCCGCAGTTCAGCAACATTCAGTGGGGAAAGAACAGTTCCATCTCAGTCATAAATATATTCCATCACTAATGGCACTAATGGACCATAGCAGTTGATGTATCGGAAACTTCATTCAAACTGTATCTGGGCACGCTCGCTTGCCAACCCTCTCCGCCGTCGCTTGGCAGCCCCCCCCCCCGCTCCCGCTCCGCCGCGTCTCCCTCACAGGCCTCACCACGTCCCTACCTGTCCACCTCGTCCTGCCTTCGCTCTCCGCCTCCCCGACCCTCGTCCATTCGGGACCTGCCCTCCTTCCCTCCGTTCGCCACGGCCCTCATCCTCCATCTCCCTATCTTTTATTCCCCCGCCTTCTAGAGTTCTGTCCCGCCGCGCTCTCCACCTCACCCGTCCCCACGCACATCACCGCTCGTTGAAATGCGTCGAGCATCTGCCGCCCCTCTCCGCCCCTCCCCCCCCACGCCCTTCCCGTCCCGCCCCCCACGCCCCTCCACCCCCAGCACTCTCCTCCTCGCCCCTCACGAAACCACGCCCCTCCCGCCCCGCCTCCCCCGCCCCGCCCCGCCTCACCCCGCTTCCACTCGGAACGAGCGCGCCTGAAAACGACGCGCCCGCCCTTCCCTCCATAAATACGCACGTGATAAAATGAATGCCGTGATTCCAGCCGTCCGTCCAAACGAGCCTCGTTGCGGAAGCGTAGGCGGCGGTAGATTTTCTTTGCGGCGAACATTTACTCTGCGGCTCCATTATGAATGTGTGATTTCGTAGGGTTTTCGGCATGCTAAAATGGAAAAAAATCTCCGAATGTGTGAGAATGTATAAGAATTGGGATGGTAATGGTAGTGTAATAACGCTAATATTCTAATACCGATTTTATATTGTAGATCGCTACCGCATAATAATTTAATCGCTGTGATAAAAATATACTTCAAATCGTAAAATTAGTGATATGAAATATTCTTACTACGTGGTCGTGATGTAAATATGATCTTCAACATATTTTCTCTTAATATACCGCTTTCACTACCAAAAAATAACCTGATTTCACTATTAGTACAGTAGAACACTAAAATGAATCACGTAACGCACACGTGACTGAGAAAAAAATTGTTTTCCAGCACGTCCACTTCGTTTTCGAGAGTCTCCTGCGTGTAGCACGTGGTATATCTTGGAAGGTGACAGTCTTCCTTCCAGTTCGAACATAAGATGCCAGCGCTGAGCGATACGTCTGCTTGCGGACAATGCATCTCCAGGTATCTCCCTTAGTGGGGGAGAACTCGCGTACGCCGGCGGAGGAACTAAGCTCCAGATATGTGTCGCACGAATATGTAAATGCACGAGTGTACGTAAAAGGAGACTAGAAGAGAAGGATGAGAAAGAGAAAAATATGCGTGGCCCATTTGTTAGTGTGCTGCTCCGGCATTCGCCTGGTATTGATCGGAGAACCCACTGATAATACCTATAAGAACAGCCAATCGCTAGAAATCGCCTCCAGAGAGCGGCTAAATTCGACCAAGCTAATGAATTAGACCTGCAATGCTAGTTTTTGACTCCTGATGCAGCTTGTGAAGAAAACCTCTTATGATACAGATGGATGTCAAAGCCATGCGTCTCTCTCTCTAAGAGCAGTGCAGTGAAAACGTTTGTTGTCACTGAGTTGTTTTTATCGATAATTTATACATACCGTAAAACCTAATAATGCATGGCCTATATAAACATCTTTTGCAACTTTCAGTAGATGATGATTAGTCTTCAATGGAGGCAGTACAGCTATCAGAGCATTTGCACTATTTAATCTCAATGTTTAATTCAAAAGTCATTTATACAGCAACAGATCTCAATACTGATACACCTCGGCTCTTACAGAGATGCTGATCTGTTATTAAAATCTTCACGTGATCATTTTTATCATATCAAATTCATATCCCAAGCCACATTGTCATACAGATCGACAAGTAGATAATTGCCTCGCAAATTGCAAATGTGAAAGGGCAGCAGTTCGTGGCATCTATCGAACCATCTGTTAACCAGGAATTAATATTTTAATTATTTCATCACAAATTCACGCCGGCGCCGCTGCCCCGGCATCGTTGAGATGAGCCCCGGAGGCCGCGCGATCGGAAAGCTGGCTACTTTGCGCCGTCAGCCGTCCACTCGGGCTCTAAACCACTCGGCCTGCGCCAGACGGATGACGCAGGCAGAACTGTTAACACCGGCGCGTTTATTTTCCGATAACGCGCGGCTCTCGCATCGCACGTCAAAAAATCCCTCATCTCGCGCCCGCGGTGATGCACACCGCGCGCTCTTCATGTCTGCGCGGTGCGCGACCAGGTGTGGGGTGATCGCGGGGGGGGGGGGGCAGTGGGAAATGGGAGCGCCCGTTTCATGTGTGTGGCAATGGAGAAGTAGCGATGGAGGCAACACTGGTAAGTAAGATGGAGGCCATCTATCGGGACAAGATCACAGGCTCCACCCGCGACAAAACTTCACTTATGGGACTAACTACCACGTAGCCATTCACGTGCCTGTAATTACTAATCCATGAATAAATAAACCAATCAAAATCCATGATTGACCCTTGCGAAACACCGTCCTAGGTGCGTCAAGCTTTAAGCTTCTTTCTAAATCTTGGAGAGTAGTGAAGCATGTAGGCAGCGTATTTTAATTATTTATTTACAAATGTTTGTGTGAAAGTATAAGTGTGTGAAAGGGAGGGTGAGGAAGGAAAGATAACGGGAGATCTGCGATCAAAGGGTATTTGCTTCAGCGCTCTACTGCTGTTGGAAAAATAAACCATAGAACGTTTAGTACCACTGTAGTTTTCCGTGGTTCCTACAATCAATACCAGGTGAATGCCGGAGCAGTACCATAACAAACGGGCTTCGGGGCGCGCACAATCTTTCCTATCTCTTCCTTGTCCTATCCTCACCCCGTACTTACCCACACTTACAGTAACATGCACTACACAACCACACATGCCGGGAGATACATCGGGGGTTTAACCCTGTCCCGGCTAGGGAAGTGCCCCGTTGGTAGGAGATATCTAGTTAAAGAAAACTCCGCTAGACAACAGTAGGTGGACGTCGGATCTCGCCATCGGGGGAGCAGGGGAAGATCACCGCCACCTCCCCAGTAATACATGCACAACACGTAAGGAACTAATGACCCTGGCAGTCAACGCACCCGGAATCACTATCAATCAATCAATCAATCAACCATTCAATAATGATGAAGAGTGATGGACATAGTGATGAGTTAGATGGCGAGGAGGGAAGCTTACGCCAGGCCTGTGGTCATAGAGGAAGTTTGCCACGTCTTTTAGTTTTATGAAGGATAAAAAGGGTGATCACGAGAGGAGAACGATGATGAGACATTAATGATTTAAGATACGATGATGATCAGTTATGACACGTAGGCATGTGCTAAAAGCACGGGTCGTTACGCGTAATTGGGGTTTCGCGAATTGAACGATTCTTCAAGCTCATATGTCTCCAACATCAGCCATATTCATGTAATGGGTTCGTATTAACCCATTCGGTGTATTGCTGTATGCGTCCCATACAATGCGTAATTGTATTAACACATACAATGGGTTTGTATTAACCCATTAACGCCCGAATTAATTTTGCTGCTATTCGCGCACGCTTATTGTCGTTGGGAGAGCATTGCTGGGGCTATCTGGTAGCATCAGATTGTAACTTTCATCGCAGTATTGTTGTTGTGTAGCAAAACTATTCTACAAGAACTCCCTGATGCGTTAAAAATAAAAATAAAAAAATACAGGAAATGAATACGTCCTATTCAGGAGTGCATTATGCTACAATGTCGACTACATCAACACCTAACCTACAGATAGATACTGCATATATTTTTGTTTAGAATGGGTATGTTATTTGAAGATATAAAATTCAAGAATGAGAGTAAAGGGAAACGTAAGTTGGAAATATGTGTTCTTTAATGAGTATGTTGGTCGTTAATAAGTTAAGAGTATTTAATACTAGTAGATTGAGCGAAACGCACAAGAGAAGAAAAAGTCTAAATGGAAAGAGCTTCAAGTAACATTCACTAATATTCTTCATTGATAGCTTAATTCTTTAATCTTACTTACACTATTTTCTGGTACCAACTTCTAATTTTCATGCAAATATGTTTCAGAAAACATTGTTTCTTTCTGCATCTCTCAATTTTGTGAAAACAGGAAGTGATGGGTTCATCCTCTTTTATAGGCAGGAACGACCTTACTGCTCTGCAGCAATACAGGCTTAGCTGACGTACTTAATGAGAGCGGCAATTCAGAATAACTCAGAAGAGTCAACGCCATTTCAGCCGGGCTAAGCGATCCCCCCAGAAAACGGATCGTGTTTAGTGAACTGTTACAAGGTTTCTCAGGAAAGGATGAGAATGCTGGTAAATCAGTGATCAAAAGTTCATTTTATAGATAAAGAGTCGAGATTTCAAAAAAGAAACACTTGAAAAAAAATCATAAAATATTCGAAGTTACATGTTTGCACCTGTAAAATAATTGTTAATCAAATAAGATAAGAATTTATTTAGAGTGCAAATAATGTAATCTGCCAAATGTCATTCATTAATGAGTACAAAAAAGAGATTACTGGATACACCACAGACAAACATTTTTAAAATAATAACGACAGTCTACTCTACTAAAAATTTGGCATTTAAAAATTAAAAGTTGTATTAAATTATATACTGAAAATTATGATATTGTTCCTGGAGATGAACCTTATCATTATTTTCTGCTTGGGGCCTCGCAACGCCTAGTTGATCCGCCATGGTTCAGAGGTCAGTCCTCCCGCGTATCGGTGACGAGGCGACGAGGGCGGTGCGAGTGGGAGCGTTGGGAGTGGCCGTGGGTGAGGTTGATGAGGTGGTGGGAGGGGCAGGGGGAGCCACCGGACGAATGCGTGGAAACGCGACACGCGGGCCAATAACAAAACTCGCTTCGCCCGGGTGCGTGACGGGCTGTCGCACGCTGTCACAGGGCGTCGCTCGTCCCGGCGCGGACATTGGAGGCGGAGGCGCACACGGGGAAGTGCACTAAATAACAAAGCAGTACGGGTTTCATTACATATTGAGTTGTATTCTACATGTAACATAATAATAATAATAGCAATCATAATAATAATAATCATCATCATAATCATAATAATAATCATAATAATAATAATAATAATAATAATAATAATAATAATAATAATAATAATAATAATAATAATCATAAACCTAGTGAAGTGGCTCAGTGCTGAGCGCACAGACTTCGCAGTCGGGAGGACCAGGTTCGTTCCCCTGGCCAGCCATCCTGACCGGGGTTATCGTATTTTCCCTCAGTCATACAGACGAATGCTGGGATGGTTCAAAAATTCCACGATCACCTCTCATCATCATCCTATCACCTTATAATTCGTAATTCTATGCTTAACAAACTTGTCTTATCAAGAGATACAGGTGAAAAGCCGATTCCTATAATGACACACGCATCTGTCTCCGAGACAGAACATGACTGCGTTTTGGAAGAGAAAGTGTTACATTGGCTTACATTGATTATGAGAAGGCGTTTGACTCAGTATTACACAGGCTACTGCTAGTCCTCAAAATATACAAATTTGACACAAAAATCGTCATCTTTCTGTATCACGTTATGTCAACGTGGTGCACAATAATGACTCCACTCCAAAGGAAACTATTAAAAGGAATGAGAATGCTAATCAGCGGGGTATATTCCAAAGGACTCGCTGAGTCCACTGCGGTTTGTCTTTGCAAGGAACCCGTTACCTAGTATCTTGAATTCTACTGTATTCGGCTATGCTATCAAGAACGGGACACAAGAAACATCGGTTAAATCATCTCTTGTTTATGGATGATTTGAATCTATATGCTCCAACGAATATGCAACTTGAACAATTCCTGCGAATTGTTAAAAGTTCTCAAGGGCTGTACGTATGGAATTTGGAATGGACAAAAATTATATAATAAGAGGTTTCATGCGAGGGTGTGTATAATTGCATATTATTGAGTGGTAAATGTTTTTTTTTCAAGTGACTAGTGGGGAGAAATATAGTGTGATAAATATAATGTACAGATAATAGTGTTGTAAATAAATGTTTAAATTTTAAGAAATTCGTTGATCGAATCCCAACTTTATGTCAGCTGACACAAGACACCAAATCTTGTTCCTACGGAATATAGTGTATTGCTTTATAGTATCTATTATGGACTCTATCTATATCTACAGACATCTTTCTTTATACTTCTGCATTGCCTGTAATAAAATGTATTTGTTGATATTAATATTAATAATATTTTTGTAAGTTGCATATTTCACACATACATTCAAACTATGAATACTTCTTCGATATTATCTCTATTGTAAAAGATTTTGATTTAATCCAATGAGTTAAATAGTTGGTATCCATATGACTACAACAAATAATTTAAACTTTTCGTTTGCACTATGCGTTATCCATTACATTTTCATTGAGAAAACGTTTCCCAATTCCCAACGCGCACTGCACAGTGGTGCCTCGGCTGCCTTTCTCTCTGTTGCCTTTCGGCCACTCCCTCTCACTCTATCAGCGCGCGGTGCATTCATTACGTATGCCTCTCGAAGTGAATTGATAATAAGCCGCCTTAACACGATTCCGTGCGCGACGTCGCAGCCGTATATCAAGGCCACGACAGCTGAAAGACTCCGGCCGTCTCCTCCCCTGGGCGCTGTCCATTGTCCGAGTCTTGCGCGCCGGCGAACAGTACGGTCGGTGCGGAGCTGCACTGACAACATCAAACGACGAGCTACGCACGCAGGAATACTCACGCGTGATACGCCAAGGTCGCGAGACGAGCGAGCTTCTTTCCTGTAGAAATACACATATTCAGACCCTTTGAGAGTAGGACTGGCCGAGGCAATTTACGCGCTAGAGTGTGATTCACCACTAGAGTATGTTGTTTGTTAGTTCTTATAAGGACAGAAGCACGCGCTCGTTGCTGCAAAATTTTAGGTTCTTAAACGTATTACACCACGTCGCTGAAAATTAATGTATTTTCTTCTTATAATTCCAACCAACAATGACAGTTATAACAGTTCTTAAAAGGTATTTTTAGTTAAGATAATGAAACATTGTAGTTTAATAATGCTGACAAAATTGCTTTGTATAACTTTCATTACAATGCATTACATTACACATAACATTATAACATCGCAATGATGAATGAAATGCCTCAGAGTATTTAGCTTTTGTTTTCTACCACTGGAAAACTCATATTTAAAATTTTAGAATGGGTAGTCAGAAAAACGTGTGTATGAATTTGATCACCCTTTAAAAGCTTTCAAAGAGTGAATTTGGTTTAGCCTTTATTACACAATTTATATTTCACGGCATATTTTTGAGACTGGCAGGAGAAACATTTCAACGATTGGCAGCAGGGTCAACAAAAAATAGCAAATTCTAACTCCACTAAATGTTTCTTGCAAAATCGAGAAGCTCCGAGACCCAAGCATGACCAATGAACGCATGGACGAGAACCTACAACTGTCGCGCAGGACATGTCACGGCGGGACTGCTACCAAAAGGAGTAAATATCTTAGAGGCTAACGACGACGAGCGTCGCGTACAGATTTCGGGGGGAATTACCTTTCATATTTTATGTTAATCCCGCGGCCGGGAGCCCGGCGCGGGCCGCTGTTTCCGTCTAATTGACTGGTATATGTTGCCGTTCGTTTTCTCGGGGTTCGCCACGCCTCCCGAGCGAAGTGCGCGGGCGAAACTGGTATCATGACGCCATTAACATAATAAGATCGTGTTTCATGCGGCAGCGCGCCGCAATGAGGAATTTTACACGGCGACGCCGGCGGAGGCGGCGGCAGGGGGATTCGGTGACAGAGAGAGAAGGGGGTAGGAGTGGAGAAGGCGGCGGAGGTAGGGACTGTGGTGCAGGCGGAGACTGAGATGGGAGTGGGGTCAACTGTGGAGGCGGTGCTGGAGACAGAAACGGTGATGGAGGGGGAGGTGATGGGAGTAGAGAAGGAGATGGCGGCGGAGGTGGGAACGGCTGAGATCGAGATGGCCGCTGTGGACATGGAGTCAACTGCGGAGGTGGGTCTGGAGGCGGTAAATGTGAGAGGAATATGGTGACGGAGGACGGAGGGGGTAGAGACAGAGACAGTGGAGGTAAGGACAGCAATGAAGAACGAAACTGAGATGGAGAAGGGGTCAACTGCGAAAGCGATGCTGGAGACAAACGTTGATAGAGGTGGAGACGGTGGTGGAGGGAGAAGTGATAGGGGGTGGTGGTGGTGCGGAGGTGGGGCTGGGGGCGGTCAATGTGAAGGAGGTGGGGAGGGAATAGAGATAGAGACAGTGGCGGAGGTAAGGACGGCAATGGAGGAGGTGTCAACTGCATGGATTGATTGTTAGTTATTTCAGGCGCGTCAACTACTAGGGTTATTAGTCCCGTAAGTGTACTGTATGTTTTTGTTCGGAAAGTGGCGGTTGTCTTCCTCCGTTGGATGGCGAGATTCGGCGCCGACCTACCGTCGGCTAGCGGAGATTTCCGCAAAGGTATCTCCCACCAGCGGGGCGCCACCCCAGCCAGGATAAGCTCTAAGCTCCCGACCGGTCTACCGGCATGGATGGTAGTGTAGTGCATGGATGTTAGTGTGTCTGTCCGGAGTGAGGAGGGGAAGGAGAAGATAGGAAAGTTCGCGAGCGGTCCGTGGCCCGTTTATTAGGGTACTGCTCCGGTATTCGCCTGATGGTGATCAGAGAAACCACGGAACACTACCGATCAGAGCAGCCGGCCTAATATATATAAGTGTCCTTCATACAGATACTGAATTCATTTAGCTGAGAAGTTAGTGTCGAAAATCCTGCCACCGTCGGGGCTCGAGCTTAGGACCTCTCGGTCAGAGGGCCTGCAGTGACATCAGCTGATGTCCTGAGCCATCTCTCCCGGAGGAAACTGTGTCGGAGGTGGATGTAGAAGCGGAATTGGAGTCGTAGGTACAGCGAGGGGTGAAGGCAGTGATGGCGGAGGCGAAAATGGAGGTGATGGTGCAGGCCGAGAATGAGGCGGAGTGGAGTTCACTATGATGCGAGATGGGTCGGGGATAGGCGTTGGCAAATCTCCAGCATCGGCGAAGATAACGGGAGATGCGAGCTGTGAAAGTGATGATGGTGGCGGATGAGGATACAGAGGGGCATATTCTCTGTTCAGTTATGTGAGCGATGTGTTTGACACTCATTGATGCAAAATCAAATTTGGGGGCGGATGAAGAGGGACGTGGTTGGTCCTTAAAATAAAAATGACGACTTTTTTTCTTTCACCAATTGGCTATCTTTGACACAAGCTGGACTAGAATGTTCGCATGCTATCAATGTATTTATGAAACTAGAATGTAATAAAAGTAAGGAAAGGTAGGCGAAAGTGACGAAATGGCAGTAGTGTTGGCAGAGGCGGAGTAAGAGTTCCTTTTGGCAAAGAAACAGGTAGTGACGGCGGAGAAGGAGAAGATAATGGCGGAAGGCGGTGTCGGAAGAGTGATGTCAGATAAAAAATGTAATTCAGGAATATGCACATTCATAAATATGGAAAAATATTTTACAATAAGGCGTGGTCACAAAGAAAATCGTGTTTCAAGACAAAATTATATATCTTTAGCACCGGTGATGCTCACCTTGCGTCACCTAAGTGTCTTGTTACTACATATGCGTATTTTGCAAGCGATGTACCGCACTTATGTATACATCTTATGAGACTAAGAAGGAACAGAAATGGTGTTTCATGCACCTCCAAGTGCATCCGTATAAAATTACGGAGACATCCAACTCTAATAATTCCAAACAATGTTCGAGTGGAAACATATTTTTCTATTCCCCAAATTTAACTATTATTATTCTTCAGAAATTGATGTAGTTGTTAGTATCTCTCCATATTAATATTCTTGTTATATTTAATTAAATACATTCATGTGAGTAATTATTAATATCTCCACTAAGCGTTTACGATTGTACTTGCAAAAGGACTTAAGTCTATTAACACTTGCACCCATATTTTGTTACTTTTGTAGGAAATGAACTGTTGGCTTACATTTCCTTCAAACACAATTGTTCGTAGAAATTAAAAACATGCTCTCCATGAATTATCGTTCGTAACAAAATATTATGATTGTAAATGAGAATACGTTGTGTGACTAATAGAAACAGTAATAACCTGCCTTGGAGCCGCCGACAGTGTGCAGAAGACTGTGGGCAGCGGGCGTTGAGCGGTGGGCGGTATACGGTGAAAGGTGGATTGGTGGACGGTGGACGATGAACGTTGGGCTTTAGGCTGTGGGTCATGAATGATTAACGATGGGCAGTGGGCTATTCTACGCGCTTTGGGAGACGAAATCATGAAGTGGACGATTGACGGTGTCGATAATCGGGAGTGGGCTGAGCGCTAATCGGTGGACGATGGCAGTAAGCGAATTTTGGCAGTAAGCGAAGGTCAGTGGGTGGTTCAATGGGATTTGCGCGGAGAGCGATACGAAACGGACGGTTAACGATGAGCGGCGAACAGTATTTAGTTTCTCAGCAAGCTCTGGGCGTTGGACGATGAGAAATTCACGGTGGTAATCAGTGCTGTGAGCTTTGTGGGATGTGCGGCGAGGGATGGATGGTGAAAGGTGGATTGGAGAGCAAGCGTTGTGTGGTGACCGGTGGTCTGTGATTGTGAACGGTTGACGTGGACGGTGGATATTTTAGAGCTTTGGGCGATGAACGCGTGTGGGGATGGGTAATCTGTGTGATAACGATGTGAGAGAGCGACAAGCGGTCGACGAAGCTGTGGTATGGGGAAAAGAGCTGTAAGCGGAGGTCAACAGACGGTTCAACGGAATTTGGGCGGTTAGTGCTGATGAATAGGCAGTGAGCGATGGCTTCAACGGTTGTTTGTTGGGCAGTGAGCCTTAGGGCGATGGGAGTACACGCTGGGCGATTAGCGGCGAGCGATGTCGTGTGTTTCGGGCGTGGAGTGGGGTGGGTGATGGGTAATCGACGGTCGGCAGTGAGCAGTGAGCGACGGGCAGTGCGGCGTTGGGCGATGCGATGTGCAGGCTAGGTGATTAGCGGTGGGTGATGTCGTGCCGACGAGTGGCGGCGGC
>BOPP01000133.1:1226944-1250437 GCA_017312745.1 Gryllus bimaculatus
CGGTGGGTGGCAGGGGGTGTGCGGTGGGCAGAGGGCGAGCGGCGATACGGCGTTGGGGTGCGTGCGGAACCAGCAGGAGCAGAGGGTGGAGGGCCGCTATTAACGTGGAAGATATACGGGCTGGCGCGCCGAGGGGCGTGGCGAGGGGCGGGGCGCAGTGGGGCAAGCGCGAAGTCAAGACCTCGAGCACCTTCTCTTTGCAATGGCCGAAATGCAGGCGCTGGAGAAATGCAAGGCAATTGGATAAACGCATTCCATTAAGCATTTATTCAATATTATTCTTGCACCACAAGGCATTGTTCCAGTGAATAGAAAGAATGTTGTGAGCTTGATGCGAGTTCACAAATCATATTTATAAATAGTCAGAAACTTATCACAAGTATTATTTGTTTTAAGACAATCAAAGTTTGTTTTTTTTTAAAGAAAATTAATTTTTTTCATGAAAGAAGTAACACAACGTTTTGCGTATATAATATACATTTTTAGGCGTAAAAAATTAGTCAAGAAACATCATTTTAAGTTATTGTAGACCTGTGTTCAGAATAATTTGTAATACAAAAGAATTTGTAAACCAATTGACGGATGGAATAAAAATGTTTTCACATGAAGATGTGTATTACATATATGCAAAACGTTATTTTTACTTGCTGGAGTTACGCAAGATATCTAAGTCACCTTTGCAAACGAGTTTCCTTTCTTTTGAAAGTGGTGATGCAGTATCGATTCCATATTTTGCACGAACTGTCTCAGAGGACCTATACATCGTTGTCGGGGGATTGTAATCGTAAGAAATATAACCCTGAATTGCATTACAAGCAATTCTTCCTTTTGCCTTTTGCGTTTAAATTTACGGTTTCTCCTCGGATTTATTGTTTCCTTGAATTCAAGTAATGAAGTCATTTGTTACGTAAAGATAAATGTAAACGTGGTCCATATTTTGAAAGAACTTCTGCTAAAGAAGTAAAATAAAAGTATGCAAATTATCATCAGAGTTATTATTAATATGTGGCAAATGTTGGGTTTCATTAAAATAAAATGTGAAAACTAACCAAAACTATTTTGTAGGAATACCGATGTACAAATGATGAGTAGTTGCAAGTGTAAATTCGAGACTAACCACTGTCTTTGTTATAAAAATGTTTTCTAATCACTACTATCTTTCTGCGTTCCTTTTTTTGCAAACCTTTCCTGCCTTTTCCATTTCCCAAAACTTTCCTTATACAAATTTATCAATACTAATTACCCACACTATTTTTTCCACTTAAAGGAAATTAGACTCAATGATGAAGGGCAATATCTACAAATCTTCTTCTCATAATAAAAACATCCTCGTTACAATCACAACATTGCTTTAACAGTGTAGGGAGAAATCAATCAATTATCTAAGGTTACTCTACAAATTAAATTTATATAAGGACTTCTACTCTTATACAAATATCGAGATAAAGGTAACTAAAACCTTCAAGATGATATAGATTTATTTCTTCTTGGGCACAAAATGAAGAATTTTAATTGTGGCAAATAAAACCCAGACTAAAATTATTTCCCTCGGACTTTTTTCCATCCCCTAGAACTTTTTAAAAACATCACCATTAAATAGTTAAATAGTAAAACTTCAGATAAATATTTAGAAGTCGCTGTTAATGCTAAACTCAATAGTAAATCTCATATAAAAACTTCGGTTTTAAAAACCAAAACTAAAATACTTTGTCTATCCTTTTTTAAATAGGATCTAATCTGTTCGAACTGGTACTGCTAATCTCCTTTACAAATCACCGAGTTCTGTGATTTTCATTCCGCACATGATTTGCCTCATTTAATTCTTCTCGCTGAGGTTGAATCAATCAATCAATACATAAATAAAATATTCAAGTTAATGCCAGTATGAAATACGACAATAATCGAGAACATGGAATATCAAAAATAATTCAGCGAATCGCCTCCACCTCCACCGTCCTTCCTGCAATTGTTGCTGCACTCTACCTCTGTAATGAACGCCCCTGTGCCTTGAACAGGCGGCGTGTGTGCAGGGCGGCCGAGAATGGAAGTATGCGAGGCAGGGGCTGAGGGCGTGAGATGGAGGGGGAGGGAAAGAGGGGGGCGGGTGAGGGAGTGGAAGGAGATGTGAGGGGGGTGAAGTGGGAGGGGGCGCGCACGGGAAGAGATTGAGACGTGGTTTGAGGGCGGGCGGTCCTGCTAGCTCTGCGCCTGTACAGCCGACTGTGGGCCCAGTCGACTCTAGCAGCGCACAAAGGAGAAGTGATTTCTAATTTCCAAGTAAACATTTCGACCGTCCGACAATCAAAACAAAAAGAAAAAAAATGAACCAAATGGTTCAATTTTCACAATGTCAATAAAACGGGATAGCTAGCTCGGTTGTAAGTGTCGTGGATTAGGTTTTCACTCAAACAAGTGAGATTAGAGTGCTTGTCCATCTTCCTTTCTTTCTCTGTGTCTTACACCCAGGGATGAATAGTTATTGAAAATTTGCTTCAGAAGCCCGTTTTCGTACTCCCCGATATCCCGTTCATCCCATCTGCGGGTGTAGGAATCAAAACACTTAAAGCTCTGTTGCGTTTGCAACTATCTTCGTAGACTATTACTATTTTATTAACTATATTGCAAATCAAGGTATCGTTTGAAAGCTGAGAATTCACTATGTCCGCCATTTCAATCCAATTTTTTTATGTTATTGCCTAAAACATTATTTACAAATTAATATTTTTGACCAAAACACAGCTTGCTTCTCCCAAAATGAATTGTCAAACATAGATGGAATTGCGGAATCAGCGATCTCGTTCGTTCTGCTAAGAACGAAGAAGTGTATTGCCACTTCTCTTCAATTCTCGAAAAGAAGGTATCATTCATGGAGAAGGAAAGAAATTGCTGTTAATTAAGTGATACAAGAGATAGATGCTATGTACACCACTCCATGCGAATTATTCGCAATGGAACTACTAGAATTTGTACAACATTATGGTCCCATTGCGAACAGTGTGTGAGGCGCGAACATCGGGCGGCCCTGTCACGATAGACCGCGCCCATCCGCCCCGCCCTGCCCCGCCCTGCCGCGCCCCGCCCGGGCACAAAGGCTCATCCATTACGGCCCACGGCGCCGCGACGCACCGGTACGGGACCGTGCGGCAGGCGCCGCCGCCGCCGCCCCCGCCCTTCCCGAGCGTCGCTTTGCGGGCCACTCGGCACCAGAGATTCCTCGCTGAGCTCCGGCGGTCTGTGAGAGCTGAAAGTCATTTGAAGGTGTGCAGTTTACGAATGAATGTCAGGGTTATTGCGCTTTTATTTTTGGCAGCCATAGAAGGCAACTGCAGATTTTGTCCTGCCTTTTCAGGTGTACGGATTTTGGTAGAATTGGCCAAGATAAGATGATACATGTGGTTTCTGTTTGTTTTTAAGAAATACAGCATCATCAAGGAGAATCATCATCAATCATTGAGGAAAACTTTTACATTCGCTTAACCATAATGTCGTATTCTCAATGTCTGATCTTGGTCACGTATTACTATTGCTTCTGAAACTGGCTTCTTCCCCTTACCACATTAATTATTGGTCTTCGTTGATCCATTCCTTTTCCATTGACTTTCCTTAGATATTTTCGATGGATTATTATGCGCGTATTATTATTATTATTATTATTATTATTATTATTATTATTATTATTATTATTACGTATATTCAGTCATATTGAGAATGAGCCATGAAAATGTTCGCATCTTCATCAATATAATTGCTGTTTATGAGGGGAAAGGTGGATGGCCCTCGAGGTATTTAGCGCGGATTGGGAGAGTTTTAGAAAATGTGAAAATTTTTAAACATCACTCAACTACGCGAAAATGGGTAAATCGCAACCTTGCTTTTCACTGTTCCGTTGCCCTTAAGCTGCTCTACGTAACGCTTGTCTTGAGTCAGGGACAACTACTGTTCTGCGTGGAACGAGAAGTAGTGAATTCAAATTATATGTAAGGCACGTTGTCACGTGCAAATTCTATGTAAGGCACGAATTCTATTTGCACGTTGTCACGTGGCAATGACAAATCATCACATATGTCATATCATCCGTATCAGCATTCATTAACTCGTATCTTCACAGAATTATTCAAGAATTACCTTTCAGTTCTGTTTCTTCTTCTGTTATTTCCCCCTTTAGGATTTACTCTTGTCATATTCTTTTCTGTATTACATAATTCAGCTTTTAGCTTCTTATGAATCTTTCAAAGCCTTTTTATTATGATTCTTTAATTTTCTGTCAAGTTTTCGTCCATCTCTTGCGGCGTAAATCTTACAATACTAGTATTGCATATTTTTCCTCCATGACAATTGCATATGTTTATTCTATTTAAATACTAAATTCTTCACATACAATAAGAAAATATTCCTCTACGCATGAATGTAATTATTGTCTTTTACGAAAAAATTATTAGCATATTCATATACGGTTGTATGAATACCTTACATAATAATAATTATATCGAAATCCCGAATGTATTTGATTATTGAATTAAGCACTTACAAATTTGCATACACACACACTCACAATTTTAACGCAAGATTATCTGAATGTTTCAGGATGGTGATAATTTGAACCAGTGAGTCAGTACACATTATAATTATCAACATCTTTGCAACAATAATGCATTCGTATTTTCAAAAATAATTACAAAATTAATATTATTTATAGTATGCGATGGAATAGCTTAATTTACGACGGCCAAAATACGTTCGTTTATCCTAGTTTGAGTACAAAAACCTTTAATAGCTCTCTAGTTACCTGCGGAAGGAAAGGAAAGGTGTTCGCAAAATCCTTAGAGCAGAAGCAGAATGAGTATCTAGACGCAATGTGCAGAACATTAAAACGTTAAACACTACGTAATAGTATTAACTTGTGTAAGTGTCAAAGTGACCTTAAATGTAAGTTTGATTATCTGCGCATCGAGAAGCGATTCTAGATCAATTGTTTACTATAGTCTCCTTCAGAAGCTATGCCATGCCACGCGTAAATCTTGATTTCGTATTCATAAAAATGTTATATAGTACTGCCATCCCAGAATAAGCCGTCAACACTTGGAATTTTAATTCCAGTTCTCTTCTTTTTCACTAACTCACTACTTTGTGATCTACTTCTTCGTATGAAATTTAAAAAAATATTTTATAAGCTATATCGATTTATTAATATTATCGGAATATCGATTTGTAACTTTGTAGGCTACAAATTGCTATTTCATCCTCCGTTTTCCAAATGCGTGCGTTTTTCATGTGATGATAAATATTTCGCGAAAGTTTTGCAATGTATTTCACAGGCCACGGATCTCATATTTCCTAGTAATTTGAACGACGGTATACGTGTAACAACCTACATACATTATTCACACACTAAATTGCCTTTTCAGCACGCCAACACTGTATTCTGCTCCATCCACCGCACCATCCATCCAGGAGCACATGCACTTATTATGGCTACGTGCTGTGGTCCGGATTCCCGATTTTCCGCGGCGGCTGCCCAGAGGAGCGTTCAGAAATTTATTACCTCCTGGCCCGGACAGTTAATTGCCGCTCCAACTCCCCAAGGAGCACAGGGCACGGGAGCTTCCCCCAACCCAACAAATACCCAAGCCTGAGAACAGGAATCGATGGTTTCCAAACTGTTTACTCTCGGTCCAAAGCATTACCGTATTACTCCGATGTGTTTTACCTGTTCATGAGGGTCAATATGTAGTGTTCACTACTTAGATGTGAATGAAATCGGCGAGAACAATGGCGTCTGGTGAAAAGGCTAGTATTATTGGAAGAGTTGTGATAATCATGCCAATAAAAAAGCTATCACAGTAAATCAAACAATCAGAAGCAGATTTTGTAGGACAGACGAGCATAAACTGATAATAGCTATTACTTTTTTTCGTGCCCTCAAAGGTTTTACTTTTCGACAAGTTACAAGTCTGTATTTCCCGATGTAAAAACAGATAAATGTATACTGTATTCAATTCTCATGTACTCATTTGATGGTTCTTTAAAAAGTCAATTCTCCAACCGCTTGCCATTATAAATTTATCTAAGCGAACACAAAAAAAGTTGAAATTTCTAATTTGAGTATGGATCAAGCCGTATCATAATTTAAAGTTATATAATTTGTACAACCACTTGTATTTATATTGACGAGAATTATCAATTAAGAGACGGTGTCTTCACATGTACTATTGCTACTGTCAGATAAAATAATTTATCAATAAAAATGTTTCAAGTCAATTTGTTACTATGCAATGTTAGTATACTTAAACGGATGAGTTTTTACCGAGGCAAACTAAGTATTAAACCCGATGGGTGACATTAAGATGTTCCCTGTTCACCAGCTAATTCTCATCTCCAGTTTCATCTCCAACTTAAACATCCATTGTCCGAATTTTAATCACGAATAATTTACATAAATATGTTTTCTTTTCAGAATTAAGACCATTGGTATTATAGATCCATTGCAAATGTAAAATACACAATGGCTACATTAGACATTACATGCATCTGCACGCAGTCTGTTGGTAGTGCTTGGGAGAGAAATCGACAGCGTAAATCACAACTTCGATACACGCACGGTCCATTTCTTGCTCATGCTTGTCTCCAATGCTCTTCAGTGTGGAATATTACAATTGTGTACTTAGATGACTTACTTAAAATATGGAAAAGGGCAGTGTGGTTCATTCTCAGGAAATTAAGGGTATCAATTTTCTAAAAAACTTTCCAGATTCTTTAAATTATATGAATTGGTTATAAATTTTACATTAAGTTTTAACTGTATGTTTACGATACAATGTGTTAGGACGTTACATAATATGTTATGGGAATTTTGGAATTTTAATAAAACAGATTAAATACAAAATCAGTGGTATGCGAGAAAACAAACGAAAGTTTATGAACCTAGAAACAGCTTTAACAGAATAGAACATTTTTTTCATCACCGAAAATCCGTGGCTTCGTTTGGAGAGGTATTTAAATTAGCAAAGCCATTAGTTTTCAAAAAGCAATTAAATTACCAAATTACTGTAATGTTTGGAAAAAATTCTTGCAATTTCGGAATCTCCCTAATTTGTAATTAAATGTTCAGATGGAAGAGGTGTGTATACGTAGGTCAGGCAATTTCCATTTCATTCCACATCCATGACTGCAAGTTCAATCCTTGCATTTCATTAATTCTGAAACGTGAATTCGAATATCCCCAGTAATTTAATTTTTATTAACGAAAAACTCCAATCTGGTGCATTACTTTTTACAGAAAATGAAGGTACAATTTGTGTTTTGATGCAAATTCCGTATGTCCCCATGGAACACTGATCAAGCTGAAATTTAATTCCTTTTGAGTGAGAAAAATTTGCTTACACACTTTTGGTTTATTTCGATATATAATTGGTGTAATATTGATTTTTGGAGAATCAATGCAAGGACATTGCAAATTATAGGAAGGAATGATAATTAGTGGCAGCTCGTATTACAAGAAACCAAAAACGGCTATCAATAAGGACATATTTAGCACGTCTAAAATTAACGAAGATTTTTCAGTGAAGGGAATTTTGTTAACTGTCAAGTGATTATATTTGATTTAGGTATAATAATGTAGATTCCAAATTTCTAGAAGTATTAATTACAAATGATTTAAATTATCAAATCAACGCGTGGACTATGTAACAACTGCAACATCTGCCTACATTATAATATTATAACCAATAACGTAATTTATTTGGCAGAACAATTTGTGAATTATGTCTTACACAAAACTGAGCAGTACTGAATCTAGGTCTCGTTTCCAAGCAAATAATCGGGGTCTTGGTGGGAAAAGGTGGCGGAGCTGTGCTTCAAAGCGACGATCTCTCGATCTCGTCAGCTCCGACGCGGCACCGCCCACCCCACCCCCCCCCCCCCGTCCCGCCCCGCCCCGCTAGCCCCGCCCGCCCCGCCCGCCGCCCCGCCCCCCGCCCGGACCCTCCCGTCTGGCGCCCGGTGCACGACTCTGGCGGGCGGCCAGAGCAGCAATCAACGCGCCCTTTAGGACTAGCTCCCCATGGCTAACAACACTGGCGTGCTGCTCTGCTCGCTCGCCTCCGCCTTCGCCTCTGCCCCCCAACCCCCCTTCCGAAAACGTCGCATCATCTTCCAGCCGTCGCCGTTGCCCCCCTCACGCGTTGCTGCTCCCTGCCTGCTTCCTCTGACCCCACGTGCGCATTTCAATCCCACTGGCTCTTTCAGCCTCCACCGGCCCCCACTTGGCCTGTCAGTCCCCACCACCTCTTGCTTACCTCCCCGCCCCACCTTCCTACTTCCACCCCACGCCATTCACTGACCCCACCGACCCCACCGACCCCACCGACCCCACCGACCTCACTGACCGTTCCTTCACCTACCTCAGTGCCTCCATCGACCGCGCAGCCTCCACCATCCCACCGATCCCAGAGTCACCATCGCCTCATCCCCCCCTCGCCTTCACCAACCTCTTTGCCACCTCTCCCTCCATGACTCCTTAGAGCGACCCCACAGTCCCCCATCGCTCCAACCGCCTCCACAGTCTCCATCACCTTAATTTCCCCCTCCTCAACCGATCTCTGTTCATCGTTAACCGCTGCCATAGTCGCCTTCGCTTCATCATCTCCCTTTGTCGACGTTGTCGACGATGCTGCCATGGCCATCCTTTCCGCAGGTCTAGCCACCTTCATCGTCTTTCCACCCGTGTCGCCCACGCCCTCGCCGGCCCGATGCCCTCTTTGATTTCGCGGGATCGTCGCCAGTCCCCACACGTCCTTTGACTCATTTGATTCACACAGTAGCCAACTGACGCGTGTGAAAATCGCCATTCGTTATTCTCTGATAATTCCGTTTAATAAAATTTGTTAAATCAGCTGCAGCCGCGGAAATGCAGGTGCGCGGCACAACGTCTTAATACGCAGAGCCGAAGCCGGTTCGAGTACCGCATGAGGAATGGGTGTTTTCATGTCGTAGTTGTGGCGCAATTGCTTGATCGTATTACCAAGCATTCCATCTCATTCATATTCATTCATCTATCATCATTTCAGATCACATATATCTACTGCCTTCCTTCTTGTGGTAGAAGAGAGATCCTACTTTTCACCTGCCCTACAAAGGGAGCCAAACCAATCTACAGTAGGGTAATTACTCCCCTTCCCACAAATCGTATCAAAATTCTAGAAAATGCAATTAATATTTTTAATGTAACATTTAATTACGATAGATTATTACTTATCATAACTTTTGAATGGGAAACAATTAGTCTTTATGTAATCTGCTGGAGATTATATTCAATCTATTGCAGTCGTTTCAAGATAGACTAATCCATGACAATAGAGGTAATAAACAAGCACACACAAAATTAAAAAATATAACAGAACTACGGTATTAAAAATTGTGAGGTCCATTTTCAGAATCTTTTATCGAAACTCTAATGAGATCTCGTTAACGTAATGAAGTGAATGATAAAAAAGAAATGCAGTTGAACGTATGAAAAATGGGGGAACCTAGAGAATTCCCGGATTCGGTATAATAACCAACCAATCGCCACTTATGGGGGAGGCAGCTTCTAATTGAACTTAAGTGCCATGAGGTGGAAGACAAGTGCTCCACCTTACAGGGTACCCACAACTTCCCTCTTTTTGATTGCCCTCTCCTTGAACACTACTTACACTCACACTGATTATTGTTTGTTTTAGTATATTCACACTTCCCACCATTTTCCAGACATTCTCATAATTTTTGTGTTAGTGATATCGTTTTATTTTATTGCATTTTCACGCCTTTCAAACAAATTCTTTATTCATCTCATATTTATGATTCATTCGATTATTTTCTGATTCCGGGATCAACTATGGTCATGAGACCCGTACGTATAGTGCTTGTTTTTGTCATAGGAAATGACTGTTCTTCAATAGGATTGCGTCTCGGCTCGCGGGGTTTTCCCCATTCAGGTATCTCCCATCAAGGGGACACCGCCCCAGACGGGACACGCTCTATGCCCCCCATTGGTCACCTGACGTCTGAGGTAGTGTAGTGCATTTTAGTGTGTGTGCGTGAGGGGTAAGGATAGGACAAGGTAGAGGAAGGAAATATCGCGCGCGGTCGCTGGCTCGTTTGTGAGGGCAGAAATCATGGAAAACTACCGATCAGCGCAGCCAGCCACTAGAATTCTCCTTCAAACAGCACGCGGTTGGTTTTGGATTCGACCTAGCTATCTAAAATCCTGCCACCGACACGATTCGTACGATAGGACATCAGGTCAGAGGCACTGGAGCGAGACGAGTTGATACACTGAGCATTCTCAGCCGCACAGAATTATGAACTTTTGACTTGCTTTATCCGTTACCTCAGTCTTATGTCTGAATCCATCTACGCCCCCTCTCTCCTGCATTGGATCCTATTTAGAGTGTCCCCTCTGTGGTGCAAACCATGCGTGGGGCGGCCGTGAACCGACAAGCAACTTCAAACACAAGTATGCGGGGGCGGAACAAATGCTGCTAGTCACGATGGGGCGGAGTGTTCAGGTGTGGTCGAGCCAGCGCAGCGGTGAAGTCTTTGGTGGAGGACGTGGTTATACCCATTTCTGAAAACCAGTTTGAAACTGCACACCTACTCAGATTGCCTTTCTTAACTTTCCAATCAAGAGACGAAAACTATGAAATGAAGAGTGGTGTCATTTGTGAGATGTGAAATCTTTAGTATGAGTCTAATGAAATTGTATACTACACAATTAAAATGTGTTCGACATCCATTTTCTGCTGCTGATACGAGACGTAACATAAAATGGGCTTTCTAACGTACTTGCGTTTACAGGGAGTAACACAATAGAACGTCAAACATATTTTGCCGCATAGAGGTGAAACTGATGGACATCAAATATAAATTACTCAGAACCAACAGATGATATTAGTATTCATAGAAATAGTGAAGTGTTTTTACCTTTTCCTCGTCGCCGGTCGCTTGTTTGAACAAACAAAATCAGACGAAAAAGACCTAATATCTTGTGCTTGCGCTTTATTGATACAACTATTCACCAAATCCTTGTTAAAAGGATGAACGAATGGATTTAAGTGTTTATTGTATTATTAATTAGTAGTTGTCTAGAATTTTGAAAATGAGCAACTTAGTAAACAAATATTTTCTTTGCCCAAAGACGGCTCAACGGTTATTACACTATATGCTAAAACCTTCACTCCACAGCACTAAATTATGGTTTGCCAATACTTCATTTCCTATCATTTCTACAAGCATGTATTCTTTTGTAAACATTATGAAGAAACATCTGTTACCCACAAATTTTATAAGAATGCAAATCCATTAAAATGTCACGACATTCAAGTTCAAATTGTGTTGAAAACTGAAACACGATTCCATTCTGCTAAATGGCGGAAGCACAATACATTCTATGTAAAGTAATCAAAGACAGCAAATTATGATATTCTAAAACACATTTGAGGCATATGCTACCCTGAGAAACTGGAAAATTACCGAAAAGTTCACTTGGCACTTCACGTAATCGGTTCGCTTGTTCCTTGGAACATTTAATTGCAAAAGTTTGGTGAATGAAGTCTCACGCTGCCTTGCATAGCTCTATCTAAGGCACGTTTTCTGCTGACGTGACTGTTGAAGATATTGCGCTCTTAGTCATTGTCATTGTGAGGTGTATGTAGGTGTTGTTCCTTGGATATTAAAATCATTTTTTATCAAAACGAAATAAATTTATTTGAATGCCAAAATTTCCCTTTAAGTCTGTGTTTTCACAATTTTATTATTTTATTTGGGCTCGTCTAGAAAGTGACACATATTTCACAGCATTTAGACATGAATATCCATTGTTTTCCCACAACAGCCTAGAAATGTACCGAAAGTACTTACCAGACTATTTAAAGGTATTATTCGCAACATTACGTTCAACTGTCAGTACTAACCCTATGTTCTACGTCAACACTACGTTCTATAATCAGCATTTAATCACTAAAATCGTTAAGTGACTCTTTGACGTAAATTAATTACGCTTAATACAACGTTTATACTTAATTCAAAACGAATATACTTGTTTTGATTTGAATCCGTTGGATTGTCCCTTTAATTTAGAAATTAAGTTTCAAAACCTGTAATAAAATACCATAAATATTATTGTAAAGAAACGACAATGTAAGTATTTGTTTCTTGATTGCAAACCTTCTGATTTCGTTATTTTCATTAACATTAAATAACCTTTCAGCAGCGAATACTGCAGCCACATAATCGACGGCTTGTACTTTTAATTCACTTCTGAACAGTATGCTAGGCGCACGTTCTCCATATCATTTATTACTTCTGTCCAATTTCTTCAATTGAAAAACATATATTATTTTTTAAATCCTTATCTAGTTTTTTTAGAAATGAAGTAGCAGCTGTGATGTGCAAAATTGATTTTCCATGTCATGTCAGGATTCGTAGACTCGGCAAATGGTCTTTGTCTAGGAACTCTCCCGTTTAGTCAGAGAAATATCAATTTTCTTCTCTTGTAATGGAAAGTACTTTTATTCCTGCGGTAATATCGCATTTTACTTCAATTCAATCACATCTCGAAATCAATGCTTTCTATACTACAATGGGTGCAGACTTTTGACTTAAATATAAAATAAACGCATGGATGCTCAAAGATTTAAGTTTCATATTATTATATCCGGCATGTTTTAATATACTTCTCTTAAGAATGGACTTGAATTCAAATCTCTGTTATATAAACACGTTATTTATATTCTGACTTATAATTTTCTTTACTGTTTGAAAAGATTATTCCACTCGTGAAATTAAAACCAATAGTGTTTAACTATATATACAAAATGCTCCAATCAGGGCGGTGTGTCTCAAAAAAATTATTGATTTTTTCTATCCGATTTTTCGTACCGTTTCTACTTACTGGCCAATCATAAACTGACTCATCTTTCGTAAGAGGCAGTATACATCGATCGCATTGTCGATGTCAAATAAACAGCGTGTGTAACATAACCTCTGATTTTAACGTAAGCTTTCAGTTTTTTTCAGTATTTGGCGCATTTTGGAATTCTGTTGGTTACAATTACACTCGTGGAATATCCCTAATAAATACCACGTGTGCTTCGGAAATTTTTAGATAAATCCCCTCCTTGTTTCGCGAGTCGGGTTATCGACAATTTCCAAAGCACTTGTGGTATGATAAACTAAGAATGGAAGAACTTCTTTGGAGAAAACCTAGTATATGAATATGAGTATGGTAAACTAATATATTAAAAGCATAGCTTAACTCATCGTCCTCGGAAGATTCATCGATGTTCATCTTTATCGTATTGGCACAAGAATATTTACCGCGGTAAACAGTTCTTCGTCTTGCACAACACGCAGTTTAAATAGTAATCCATCGCAAACGTAACATAAACAAAATACCATTTCAAAGTATTCATTTTTAAACGATGGAGCTCAAGCTATTCGTGAAGTTAAACCTTAAAACATTCGTGAAGTTAAAACGACAAAGACTTAAATATGTTGAACCAAAATCTTCTGGCCGACAGAATAATTGGCGACACGACGTTTGAAATCACTACAAGCGAGACATCAGCGATGACGTGGAGAAACATGGAACCACGCCCGTGCGGCCAGGCCCGCCACACCCCCTTGGTTTCAATGCGCTGTGGCGGGTTTTAACATAAGCACATGCTTTGTACCCGCGGGTTTGAGGCCCCCAATAATTTGTTCAACTAAATTAGTTCATGAATTAGTTCAATGATTCATAAATACGTAAAAAGTGATAGCTACTTTGTAACAATGTACAAAATACATTTTCATCGGTTTTAAAAAGAAATGTAGAATACTTTTTTGTTATTAGCGCTAAAAGTGTGTTCAAAAAAGTTATTTTAAGATACGATTATATGTGTATATTGTATTTATTACTTGAATATTAAATTTTTTAATTGAAAGGTAATATTTTATTGTCATATTGATTCTGGCTCCATTTATTGAATATTTAAATATTGTTAATGGACCCTGCAGTTTGATTATGCTTAGGGATTTTCATAAACTTCTGCTTTTGTCCGTTTCCAGAATGTTTTTCAGTGGATTCTTAAACAAAAATAACATAATTTTTTAAACTCATATTTCAGTCTGAAACTGGATAAAAGGAAAATTAATTTTCAGATTTTTGTAATAAATATCTCTGTTTGAAATGCTTTCTTAAATATGACCATAGACAACAGTAAAATGAGATAGGATAAGGGAATGTACACTTTGCTTCGCATTTACACATTATGCAGGAAATATCTCTCGCATGTACTACATGTCAACATTCGAATGGGACGGTTCCCGCGAGAAAGGCATCGCTTAAGAATAATTATTGGCAAGGTGTTGTTAAGATGCATTGTTTACTAAAAACTGACACTGTAGTATTAAGATATTAGAATGTGACAAGTTGAAAACAAATATGTTATCGGAATTGTAAAGAAAATCATGCTCCCTTGGTAAAATAAAATACGTGGTTCAGAGATACCGCAAAGCGCGTTCATGCTTTTGAGGAATTTAATCAAGGTCCGCTATAAATCAAAATCAAACATTACGGTACTAGAAAATTAGGGATTGTTTTATGATCACGACTCTATTATTTCCTATTTTGTCTTCTTCAGTCATTTCTTGCTTACTGCCTTTCTTATTTCCCTTCATTGTTTCCTATTTATTTCGGTATTGTGATGAGTTTTCGTTGTCATTTACAATTAAATAATTATATGAGTAATCATTACTAACAATTTTGTTTATTACAAGTGCAGCTTTCCATAGTATAGCCATCATCATCAATTTTCTAGTACAAAAATAAAAAAAACATCGTGTACTACATTTGTAGAAAACTGATGATGATGGCTGATCCATCGAAAGCTGCTATTGTAATAAACCAAATAGTTGGCAATGACATCTCATAATTATTTCTCCTTCTTTCTTTTTCTTTCCTTTCCCAATCTAAATAATTCACGTAATGTGATGTCACAACAAGCGAGACATCGGCGACGACGTGTGTGACGCATGAAACATGAGTGGTCGCCGCCACGCCCGCGCCGTCTGGCCGGCGCTGTCGACGCCCGCGTGGCTCCCGACGCGTGTTTCGAGAAAGCTCAACAACGCAGCCCCGCGCCGCGCCGCCTCGCAACTGTGCGTCTTGGCGGAGAAGAAACGTCGCGACGGCGTAGGCATTCACTCGGCACGTCGTAGCTGCCACTTCGCACGTTGCTCCCCGCCTCGAGCCACGTGCACGCGTCCAGACGGATTCTTTGGGTGCCGGGCGGAAATTCGGGTGGTTGCTGAGGAGGAAATTCTGAAAGAATTTGTTGTGGCCACTGATAGTTATTGGTAACGTGTGTGAGGAAAATAGAATGTTCGTTTGTATACCAATGACATGGTTATTCGTATAAGTCAACTGGGTGAGAAATAAACTCGCATAATTTTGGTATTCGTATTTGACATAAAAAGGTAATTTTTAAGCATGTTAATAGCACAAAGACTAATCGATATTCTTATAATATAAATTTTTTATTAAAATATTTAAGTTTATATATTAAATAAAAAGTTATGATAAAAGCTTAGAAACTTTTTATTAAATAAAAAGTGATAAAATAATGATTTTTTAGCATAGAATTATTATCATTGTTTTGATCTATCTGTCTGAACGTCTTCTGGCATTGGATTGCATGTCGGTTTAGAATAAAAGTTTAGTTTAATTACCGCATTTGTATAATATATGACGTACCATTTCATGTTCATTCGTCATTTTTAGGTGCTTGGTAGGGAAACAAATCAGAAGTATGTAGGGAAAAATCTTGTACTCTTTGTTAATACACTTGACTTTTCTCACCACATAAGTAGCAACGTTGATATTCCTTAGTACACATTTTTTCAAACGAGTATTTGAATTTTAAAATGGTCAAGGGCAAAATCTTCTCCACCACGTACATATCTGTGGTTTCTACCTGTACTAAGACTATACATATCCTGAGGATAAAAAAAGTATTCACTTACCTAGCCGAATATGATTTCGGTTGATATTAATGAGCGTGACGTCCCTCAACAGATTTTCAAAGATGGTTTTGTAGTTTGTAGCATACATAGGTCTACACAGTTGCTGTTTATTTACTACAAAGGGATCGTGCACCAGTACTCCCTAAGTTGCTATATTCATATAGTCTGATATCCAAGAAATATAATTTCATTACTTCGACGTTCAGAATTGGACTTCGTGTACATTTGATTAATTCACTTTAAATATATGTGAATTTAGAAATACGTCTGCTATTTTATTACAAACGTGTTATAAATGTTGAAGTTAGGGAAACAATCTCTTCGTGTTGACATATATCTCATTTATATGCCTAAGCAAAGCGTTGTCATATAGTGTTACATGTATTTATTCTCTGTATGCACCTGACGTTTTTTAAAGAATAATCAGTTACAGAAATTGTGCTGTAACAATTTCATTCCATCTGTACCCTTAATTTTGTACATGATCTGAAACTGTAAGGAAGCAAATATTGTTATATATTATATATAACCATATCATAACTTTATCACAACTTATAATATATTTACTTTGAACATTATTTATTCAATATTTTCAATAACCTTTTAACCGATTTCTTCTTACAATATATTGTGATTGAGAGAGGTAAATTACAGTCTGTAAAACTCCGCAAGCGAGTGCATTAAAGCAATACTATCATCAAGGGCACCCTCACGGTAGTTAACCGGAACTTCACTAAACCAGAATCATTGCTGGCACATCTGTAAGCAAAGCTTCCGCGCTTTGTGTGCGCTCCCGTCTCATAAGGCGCTTGGTGCTCTGCCAGGAAATGTACACCGCCGTGAGACATCCTGTCAAACAACGATAAGCAAGGCGAAGGAAATGAACCTCAGGGCGAGGGTATTCACATCACTTGTCAGACACTGAACGAGCCAAACGGTTGGATTCTCCACAGCAGTACTTCCTCTTTTATCGAGCTGAACGTACTTCTCTGTCCTGCGCATTATTCTTCGTTGCAGTCTAATTTGATGCATTCATTATTATGTGTTACTAGCTAGCGGGGTCCTGCTATACCGGAGCTTCTTCAGGGAGAAATACGAACGTACAGAACACATTGTGGTTAAGTGAATACACAATATTAGACTAAGTGAACACTTATTTTCCTTCCCCTTCTCCTTCTTTTCTTATTCTGGTTACTCTTCTTATGCTCCTTTTCCTTCGCTGTCTCATTATTGGTCTCCTCCTCCTCTCTTCTTCGTATTAATATAATAATAACTATTATTATTATCATTGTTTTTGTTGTTTATATCATTTCTCGTCTTTGTTCTAGTCGTTTAAGACGTAACTTTCAAGCGGGTTGCTTAATAAAACAATTGAAAGGTGATAGTGATTTGCGGAGATGTTGGTGACTAAGTGTTTGTTTGGTTGTGTTGACAAAAATGAGTGCAAATAAATACATGTTGCGCAATGAATTTAATCTTCAGTATGTTCCCAAAAAATATAAAAGCTTTCATCTCCCAAAATGGCTAGAAGTTTATGTAGAATAATACAAAACGTTTTGAAACGGAAGAAAAGTAAAGAAATATAACATTGTCTACGTCGTTTTTGTGCATGCATAATCGGACATTAGTGATTAGTTCAGTATTTTTAATATGTGTCCTGATTTAATTTCTAGCAGATAGGCCTGAATGATATAATTATTTGTGTGATTAAATGTCTTTTTACGAACGATTCAGTGCATCTAAAAAAGGTGGTTTAACATGGTATAGAAAATAGTAAGTAACGTAATCAGTAGCGAATCACATCGAGTACGTGTTGCTTATATTATATTCTAACAATAAAGACAATCAAATCAAGTATTATTTTAACAATAATTTGTTTGTTTTGAAAGAGAAGGAAGAACTAGAACCAGAAAAGTTCGCGATCATGCGACATCTTGCAGCACGACCGAGATAGACGCGTAATGCCGTGACATATTTCATCGTAAAGACAGGCCCTCACGCGCCAACACATAAAACACCAAGAACATAAAGTGGGGAAGCGAGTGCAGAGGAGGTGAACAGGGCGCAGGGAGCGATTCGCAGGAGAGGAGTTCTGGGCGTGGAGGGGGCAGTGCGCCCGTGGGGTGGGGCTGTGGGGGACAATTAATTCATTAGAGCGGTTTGCCGTAACACGATGCCACTGCGGCTGCCGAGGACTGGAGTCGACGGCGGCGGCGGTGGTGGGGACAGCGGTCGCGGCAGCGGTGATGGAGAGAACGCCAGCGTTGGTGACGGTACCATGAGCAGCTGGTAGAACGGTGGCTAGGTTTATACAACGGTGTTGCTGATGGAGTGTGTGTTTATTATTTAATGTTTTCGTGCACGTCCACTAATATGGGCATTGGACTCATTAGTCCCAGAGTGTAGCTGGGAGGTGGCGGTGTTCCCCGTACGTTGGAACGTAGGATCTGGCGGCCACATACACGTCGGATTGTGAGTCTTCCCAGTTCCAGATATCTCCCCCAGCAGAGCACCGTCTGCTGGGACAAACTCTAAGCTCCCGCCCGGTCACGCGACTTGTGTGGTAGTGTACGGAGTCGGTAATGACGGCACCATCCGTGGAATTCGGTGAGTATCGAGCGACTACTACTAGAATTCCGAATAGTGGCGTGGGCGACAGCGAGGGCGGCGGCGTGGGCGATAGCGAGGGCGGTGGTAAGAGCAGAGGCGGAGGCGAGGGCGGAGGCGAGGGCGGAGGCGAGGGCGGAGGCGAGGGCGGAGGCGAGGGCGGAGGCGAGGGCGAGGGCGAGGGCGAGGGCGAGGGCGAGGGCGTGCTGTAGGGAGGCGGCTGGTGCGGGGCGCGCGGGCGAGGCCGAGGGAGTGGGCTGCCAGCATTAGGGCGGTGCCGGAGGTCACCCATGCGCTTTCCCGCGCTTCGAACGCTTTGCTGATGTCATATGTACTCTAATAACACGTGCTGTGTCTGGCCGCTTCCCAACTCGTGAACCTGACTCCTGTTGAGCGCTTGTGTTTGTAGGTTTACCACATTTGTCATTTCAAAGCGGTTGTCGTTGGTTTAGACTTTGTGAAGCCTTCTGTTTGATTGATTGATTGCCGTTTCTAATTGTGAAAAAATTGTTGTGTTCTTGGTTCCTTTCTCTTTATACGCGATATGCTTGTAGTTAAAAGTGTTTTCGATAATTTCCGATTGTGAATGTATTTTTGTGAATAATAAGTTTAGACACCGACATGTGTCATCTCAGAGGAAGATATTTCCATTCATTATTGTCTTCTGCAGACTGATCACAATTCACGGGCTTGAGTTAATCAGTGGAATATTACAATTCGGATATTATGACAAAATTTATTTCAGTGCTCAGTTGAGCATAATGATTCAATGTACAAACAACAAAACATAGTTTTTAACACGCCGTGAGCGAAACGCATGTTTTCATGCTCTTCTTTTACGTGTGCGAAACAGCTACTTTCCCAGTGTGCGAAACATCACGAAGCGTGTGCAAAACATCTGTAACGATTCGCATTTTTTCCGTCTTGACGATGCCTATGTTTATTATTTACCCACTGCGTTTCGCTCACGGAGTGTTAAAAAATAGTATACGCAACACGGGTGTGAGGTGATTCCTGCACTCTTCTCCTCGTTGTCGGAGCGTAGCGAGGACTCGACCCATGCGTGAATCACCTGTTTCGCGGCCTTGTTGCGTCAACTACTATTTTATGTTTCTTCTTTCTTAATATTCGATTTATTTCTGCAAGATACATGGAAAAGTGTACCCACAGGGAAGGTGGAGGAAGTTGAACACTTCGAAATATTGTGGAACTTGAATAATACACATTCGAGCTATTGAAATTCAGATCGAGAGTTGATTGAATGAGATTCGACGTAATGAGATTGGACTTATCGAGATTCAACTTATCAATATTCGACTTATAGAAATTAGACTTATCGAGATTCGACTTAACGAGATTCGACTTAACAAGATTCAACTTATTGAAATTCGACTTAATGAAATTCAACTTAATAAAATTCTACTTAATAAAATTCTACTTAATAAAATTCTACTTAATAAAATTCTACTTAATAAAACTCAACTTCATAAAATTCTACTTAATAAAATTCGACTTTGCAAGATGCGATTATGTGAGGTTCGACTTTGGAGATCGTGAGAGCGAGCGATATTCTAGATAGGGGGATTAGAGGTAGCGAGATTTCTTGCGTAGGGCCACAGCAATGGCAAAACCCAGCGGCTGAAGTGAGGGTGGAGTGCGGGCGAGGGAGTTGGCCGAAGCGGCGGGCAGGCGAGGGCGAGCGCGCGCCAAAGGGCGCGTGGGATGGCGCGAGCGGGACCGCGGGCGAGAGCGAGAGAGGGCGCGAGAGGGCTCAGAAGAGCGGAGTGCGAGAGCGGGCGGTGGAGCGCCAAGAGCCAATTGGCCCCGAGAGCTCTCTACTTGGGCGTCCTCTGACCGGCGCCATAACTGCCGCAGACGCAACCGCAAACCACACGCGGAGCCAGCGGGCAGTGGGAGACGTAATGCAGATCCCGGATTTTCAAACAAACAAACTACCCTTACGTTGAATCGATTAGTAATTTTCTCATGTGCTGTTCATTGATTGAATAGCGTTCGCAAGCGCGTCTGCTGCTAAGGTCATTCTCCCGTAAGTGTAGTTATTATCGCTGGTATCGCTGGTGGCTATCACTGGTGGAGGTGGCGGTAAACATTTCCCGCTGACTGATGGGATCAGACACTGAGCTACACTTCGGCTAGCTGGGATTTTTCCAAGCAGGTATCATCACCAGCGGGGCACCGCCCCTGCTGGGACAAGCTCTAAGTTTCCGACCGTCTCCCGGCCCGGGAAAGACAGGGAAGGCGAAGGGAAGATCGCGGGTGGTCTGCGGCCCGTTTGTTAGGTTACTGCGCCGGCATTTGCTTAGTGGTCGGAGAAATCACGGAAAACTACCCATCGGAGGAGCGGGCAGCTATAATTCTTCTTCGGACAACAGCTGAAGTCGACCTAGCTATCTACTTAGTATCGAAAATCCTGCCAGCGTCGGGTCTAACTCTAGAGGCACTGTAGTGATATTGATGTCCTGAACCACGTAAGTCTCTCACACGTGCGGTTATTGACCTTGAACAAAGTATGCGTAGAATCCTGTTGTTTATCAATGATTGTTTCATGAAGATGCAGGAGCAGCCACCACGCTAACAGGACAGAAGACTAAGAGTCGAGTTCAGTCTGACATGAGTGCCTTCACCCGTTAATAGTGATGTATCAGTATCTATTCCTTTACTTATCGTACCTTAACTATCACTCTATCCGTAATAATTCTCTATCGCCATCATTTATCCCTCAAGAACTCGCTCATATTCATCCATCCAGTAAAAGGCATTGGAACATCGTCATGTGACCACCTACCCAGTAAAGGGAGCGCATAATTATTACAATAATTAGGCCTATAAACTGCAAATAATTGACACGGAAGACGTTTGTAAACCAATGCGATAAACGAAGATTGTAACCAATCCAGACTATTATTTGTGTTAACGGTCTTGTGTCGTTAAATACTTTTCGTAATATCATCTTCGTACAAGAAACTAGTGGATCCTGCAAAAGTGTTTCCAACCAGAAAAATGTTTTTTTCGCGCAGAGATTGAAACTGAGATTTATTGAGTTACCTTGCCACGCGTTTTGTCGCTACTCTACGCAGTCGTCGGCCGTACTCACTTTTGCTGATGCTTAATAAACTAAAACAATTTTGGAAATTCTGATAATTGAATAGCAATGATACCTTTCCCATTTATTTTTATTTCTTTCGCTCTCTCCAGGAAAAAACTAAAGACAAAATCGCAGCAGCTTTGGAGACAATATATTTTCTATAAAGTGTATTAAATACAGAGATAAATTATGTCAAAGCGACAATTTTTCTCAACAAAATTGTTCGTAGTCTATACTTTATTTCAGAATAATTGTGACTCAAACTGTCATTTCAAAAAAAAAATGTCACGTTAATTTTTGCATTTTTCAAAATGAAAGAGAGTTTGTTAAAAATTTGTGCAAAGTCAAATTTTTACCGTCCTTTAATATGTACGAGGAGAAAATGTAAAGACATAATTTGGAGCTGGTACGATTTTTTTCACGGACGGCGGTGTGTTGAGCCGGCTGTTGAGACTGGCTTTTAGTTCGTCCGTTTGATTGCGTAAACTATAACAGATCAGTTTCCCGAAACATCGTAAAGTGCCCCCCTGCAGTGGTAAAGGTTAGGGAGCTTGGCAAACTACTGTGACACTCATCTTAATTATTGTTTTACTGACCAAGTATTTTTTTATTACTTAAGGACGCCTCAACTTCTAGGTCATTAGCGACCACTATTGTGTTTAACGGTATGGTAACTGTGAGGATGACACTATATAATGATGATAGGGAGTGAAAGGACGAACACAAATACAACCATGCCGGTGGAGGGGCCCGAACCCGCGATCCTCCGGTCCAAGATTGCTACGGCACTACTGTCTTAGTGATCTCGGCCATCCGAACCGGCAGTATTTATTCATTTTCGCCCTTGCCATTTTTCAGAATAACCGGGAGAGATGGCACAGGGGATAAATTGATTTTACTGCAGTCACTCTGATCGGAAGGCCCTACGTTCGAGTGCCGATGATGCAGGATTTTCGACTCTAGCTTCTCAGCTAGGTCGAATTCGTCGTATTCAGTCGCTGTCTGGAGGAGAATTCCAGCGGCCGGCTGCTTTGAACGGTAATTTTCCATGGTTTCTCCGATCATCACGAGGCGAATGCTGGAGCAGTACCAAACGGGGATCAGACCGCGCGCGATCTTTCCTATATCTTCCTTTTCCTATCCTCTCCCCTTACACACACCACACAAGCTCACATGCCGGGAGACTAGTCTTGAGCTTAGAGCTTGTCCCGACTGGGGCGGTGCCCCGCTACTTGGTCGGGAAAAAACCCGCCAGCCGACGGTAGGTCGGCGCCGGATCTCGCCATACAGCGGTGAAAATATCTCCGCCACCTCCCGAGCAAAAACATGCACTACACGTAGGGGACGAATGACCCTCGTAGTCGACGGGCCCGGAATCACTAAAACAATCAATCAATCAGTTTACAATTTAGAATTAAAGTAGTTTTTTTGTACTGTGAGAGGGCACATGATCCCGAAGCCTTCCTTGCCATCGTGCGAATGTTCAAGACCCCCCTCCTTGTCCGCGGATCACCGCGGCCGCTCTCAGCCGCCGGCCCGCCGCTTCGCCGCGCCGCGCCGCGCCGTCTTGTGCCACCGCGGAGAGGTGCACTTCATTCTCGCGGTATTGATCAGCCCTGGACAAACACGCTAAAAGCTCCGTTGGGCTTCGGGCGGGCGGCCGCAGCATCCGATGCCCCGGCGCCGGCGACGGTGGCGCCTCCGTCGCGTCGCAAGGCACACAAGCGCCCCTCCCCCGC
>BOPP01000133.1:1250452-1288320 GCA_017312745.1 Gryllus bimaculatus
CCCCGCCTCGCTCGGGCCGGAGACGGTGACGGCGGGGGAAACTGGAGGCTCTAGTCGCTTCCGAAAGGAAAGAGGAGGAGAAAGAGGAGGAAGAAGATGAATGAGTGAGAAAGAGGACGACGAAGAAGTAGAATTAATTCGGGCTTGTTGAAAGGACGGATTTTTTAGAAAGTTTATATCAGTTGAATGAAATTGTAATTGAAATGTAATTTTTTGTCTTTCAGAGTACGTTTAAAGAGCATGGTGTTCATATTAATAGCCAGAAACGACTGCAAATATGAAGTACGTTTGCTTGCTTGTTTGCGTAACACTTATTTCTGTAAGGATTAGACACATACAAATTCAGAACAAATAAATGAAGCAGAAGATATAGGAGACAGGGAGGATGAAAAAAGAAAGGGGAGAAGAAGGTCAGGTCGAGAAGAAGGAGGGAAAGAAGTAGGGGAGATGGGAGAACTATAAGGAAGATGAAAGATAGAAATGAGAAAATAGTAGCTAACAAGGGCGCGAAACAGGTGATTGACGCACGAGTCGAGTTTGTCGTGTGATCGTAGCGAGGAGGACAAGAAGGCGAGTGCGGGAGTCACTTCGCGCCCGTGTTGCGTATACTATTTTTACACGTCGTGAGCGAAATGCAGTTCATCAAGTAAAGGAATATAAATTTTATTTCACCTTCCTAC
Source organism: Gryllus bimaculatus (assembly GCA_017312745.1). Classification (NCBI taxonomy): domain Eukaryota; kingdom Metazoa; phylum Arthropoda; class Insecta; order Orthoptera; family Gryllidae; genus Gryllus; species Gryllus bimaculatus. The sequence continues at coordinate 1,251,133 of BOPP01000133.1, forward strand.
TACAAAAGTAAATGGATTTAAGTGGTGTAAAATTATTGTTTGTAAACAATAAACAAAGACGACATCAAGACGAAAGACAATAGCGAATCGTTACAAATGTTTCCCACACTGTGAAAATATTACAGTTTCTCACATGTAAAACAAGCACGACAAACCGCGTTTCGCGTACTGCGTGTTTAAAAGACCACTTCAGTTCAATTATGCCTTATTTTACGAAGCCGGACACAGCGCATCATGCCTGTTCTTCGGCTGACCACGCAAATATCGCTACGCTCCTTTTACCCTCTAACGGAGAAAGAATATATCTCTCAGACAACGATGCGACGAGGCCAGAGTTAGCTCAGATGATTCTTTTGGGCTTGACAATCTCTTACGAGCAGTTAACTCCACAACATGAGCCGACTTTACTTCTCCTGAAGGAAGGCATTTGAAGGAGGTTTCGCTCTTAAATATCCACGGCTTCAATCGAGAACAAGGAGAAGAGAGAGAATTTCATGGCTGAAATTTCCTTTTGATGTTGAATAGTTCAATTAACTTTTACATTTCAATTTAGTAATTTCCAACATATTCTATTTAATTCTCAATTTAAATGTACTTATCTCAATTTGAATCTCAAAATGATTGAGTTCTCAATTTGAAAGTATTTGGTCGCAATTTGATAGTGATTGATCTCAATTTTAATGTTCTTACTTGGAGTTTGAAAATATATCGATTTACCCCTGTCGCCGTCATTACCGATACCTCAGTGACTCGGGTCCACCACGCCGTTGCTACCTACCAACACTTAGCCCGCCTCTGCATCTCCTAAAGGCGACGCCACCTGCGCGGCCAACTGCCTGCCAGTGATCCTAGATCTACCCTCCTGTCATAGCCGCCGCCTTGCGGTCGCCGCACCTCGAGGTCCTTTGATGACGCTCCAAGTTGGCCGCCGGAGAGAGCAACGTCCGACCTACGGATGCGAAGCGCGTTTGGCGGTGGCTTCTTGTTGCCTCTCCTGGCTCAATGGGTTTCCGCTTGGAGCGCTGGCCGCCGCCGTTATACCATGCTGCATAAACTGCGAACTCTCGCTTCATACTCCTGGCAATAGGAATGAGTGCCTCCGGCGGACATCCCTTTTGAAAGATAAAATAATTAAGTTTGACCATTCCACTCGTGTAGTTAAAACCAATAATGTTTAACTACACATATAAAATGCTCCATCAGAGTGGTGTATCTCAGACAATTATCGCTTTTCTATCCAATTGTATTTACCGCCCCTCCCTACTAGCCAATAAGAGGGAGTTTGTGCCACCTCGAATGCTAAAGCACTATCGATCTGCGAATAAGTTTTGCACCACTTTAGTGCATCTGCGCAAGAGAGGAAGATCGATAGTGCTGTCCGCTATGATGTGCACAAACTCCGTAATAAGCTGTGAGTGAACTATCTTTGGAGGCGGTATGTATCGATCACTGTGTTGGTGTGCAATAAACCGCGTATGTACTATAACATAACTCTTTTATTTGAACACGCGTTCAGCTATTTTCAACATTTGGCGCATTTTTGGATTTCTGTTAGACGTAATTTCATTCGTGGAATAGTCCCATTAAATACCGCTCGTGCTTTGCAACCGGAGTCGGTGATTTGTCGACAATTTCCATATCACTCGCAGATCACCTGTGATAATGTAAGAAACCTTTTTACTTCCTCGCCTACTACGTGCTGACGTAATAAAGAGAGTATTGAAATGCTTCTCCGGGAAGTCGTGATTAAAAAACCTCGTAGGGAGACCGTGATATAAAAAAGTGGATAAATCCTATATGTAGTACTTTATTCTTGAAGGGTAGAATAGAAGTAGATTACGTTGTGTAGTCAGAATCCACGTTCTGTGGCTTCTGAATATCGAAAAATTTGTTTACGGCAAAGCGTCTATCCGTAGATAACACTGGTGCCTAAACCTTCAGACGATTTTCTCCAAAATACACTTTTCCTTGTCGATTTGGATGAACTCGAGACCCTGCGAATTTGAAAAGGACATTCTGATTTTGAGGAGTATTTTACATGAAGCCTCAATCACACTCAAAATTTTCTCGAAAACAGCTTCAAAGTTTTTAATTTTTCTCGGATAGAGCAAGCAAAATTTATAAAAAAAAGTCCCATTTTCGTTAAACTCTCCGAAATTGCGAAAATTATAAAATTTCATTTTTTGGATCACAATATGAAGATGGAGATTTTTTCGTGCTGAAATTTCTATTTTAACACGGCGTATGCGAAACGCAGTTTTTCGTGCTTGTTTCCGTGTGCAAAACAGCTAATTATTTCACCGTGTGCGAAACATCCCGAAGCGTGTGTTTCGCCACTTTGCACCTGGCAGGTATCAGCTGTTGACAGTTTCATCCAATCAGGAGGTTATGTGTCAAAATTGTGACGTTACTATTGTGACGTTCAAGCTCATGATTGGATGAAACCGTGAATAGCTGAGATTTCCGCCAGTGGCAGAGTTGCATAAATCGCTTTGTTTCCCAGAGGGCGCTGTTTGACTGCAAAAAACATGGCTTCAATTTGCTTCAAAGATGGAGGCACTTCAGCCACTCTATATAGTATATTGTAGCTTGAGTATATCGATGCCTGAATGTATTAGATGTTGATCTTTTTTCGACCATAAAGCACACATTTTTTATTAGGATCTGTAATGCTCAAGAATAATTTTAATAATTTTACTTAAATGCATACAATTTATATGTCTGTCTTTATCATTCTCGTCAAACTTAAGATACTTCTAACGTTCTCGCCATATCAATTTTGACATTTTGTCTAACATTTGACATGCTGATATATTTTCGGTAGTGACAGGAAACGACAGATTGAAACCTAACTTCTCAGAATAAACACGATGTGAGATACCACTATCTAGCATCAAGCCCTTGAATTTTTCCCTCAAATTAACCTCAAATATTGTCGAAAACTTCATTTTTCTAAGATTTACATTGCGTATTCGATATGTGGTTGAACCTCTCTATTTGCGCATACTTGTACCATCACGAAAGTCGAATTTGCCCGGATGTTTGCACAGGATGCGCGCTTGTATCGCGTTATCTGTAAGAGTTAGCGGCTGTGATAGGAAAAGTAGTATTTGCGAGTATGCTCAACTTGACAGGCTGAGTTGGTGTAGTTGGCATTAGCAGTAGGTAAAATTTCGGACATCAGCCAAGTATCTGAGACGAAATCGATTGGTCTCTAATTGAGAATTTCAAAGGCAGTTTCTGATCGTTCCTTTGTTAGTTTCGTTCGATCAATTTCAGTAAGCTTCTGAAGCAGATCACTGCTTCTAATCTTTGTCTATTATGTAGAGTTTGTGGTGAACACAGTGGTTTCGCGGAATGTTATGTCCAGATTCCCTCATTCCTTTAACATTCCTCAATCATTTCATGAAGGCAGACCAATTGTAATGCTAGTACACAGTGGATTATTTATTATTACTGCTGGATCAGAATAGTTGAGATCCTCTCTAATTCTGTAAAACAACTCCAAACTGGTCTCATTATGTAGATCGTTGCATAAAAACGTAACTTAAGTCCTCTGTCAGTGTTTTAAGGCCCTAGATCACATAATTTCATCAATTCGTCAATTATATGAAATACAGCAAAGTATATTGCAGCATGTATGTGTGTTGCGGGTTGGATGGCCTCCTGCAGTTTTCTAAAACGTAATCTCCAAATCTTTCATATAAATTTGCACACTTATGTGAGGAAGTTAATTTTCTGGGTGATCTGGGCTGTCCGGGTGACGCCGCGTCGAAGGCTGAGTTGCCGACGTTTCGACCATCCTGTCGTGGTCTTCCTCAGGGCTGGTATGCTGAGGAAGACCACGACAGGATGGTCGAAACGTCGGCAACTCAGCCTTCGACGCGGCGTCACCCGGACAGCCCAGATCACCCACATGACTCTGGCCGCGGAAGCCTACGACTTCAAGTTAATTTTCTATCCATCAGTAACGCACTTGATTGATTCCTTTTTGCGGGCACGTCAACTGCTATGGCCATTAACCTTTTCAGTCTAGAACATGTTTTATCCCGGAAGGTGGTGGTGTTCGTCCCCACTTGTTGATGAGATACGACGTCGACTTGCGGAGGATTCCTCCCCATTCCTCCCCCTGAGGGGCGCCCACACGGCATGGATAAGCTCGTGGTGGACTTCCAACATGTGAGGTAGTGCAGTGCATGTGAGTGTGCGTGTTTCTGTGTGTGTGGGGGGAGGAAGAGGAGACCAATGAAGAATAAGAAGGAAAGATTGTGCGCTGTCCATGGAACGTTTGTTCGGATACTACTCCGGCATTCGCCTGGTGTTAATAGGAAAAACCACAAAAAACTACCGTTCTTCCATTAGAAATCTCCAGTCTGTGAGTGAATTTGACCTAGCTATGAAGGTAGAGTCGAAAAAATAGAACTTCGAGACTCGAATCCTAGAACCTCCCGGTCAGAAATGCTGAAAAGCCAGCGACAATGGTGACCTTTTGCTAAACGTTGAATGTATCTCTCACGGCATTTTTTGTTGATAGTTTATTTTAATTAGTACAAAATAATATTTTCTTATCCATTAGAAGAATTGAGAAGTGCACGCAATGAAGAATAGACTTCCCCGATCTGCAGGGCGAGTAAGCGGACGTCTGGCCCATGTAGGGCTAGAGCGCCATCGAAGCAGAGACTTTGCAAGCATTGCGGAAGGGCATGCCTGGGGAAACCGGACGTCGACCTCTGCGGTGGCGGCGGCGCGGCGCTGAATCTCGATTCGCGCGCGCACCGGAAGCTGCGTCCACGCGTCCTTCCGGTGCGCGCCAGAGACAAGGCCGCCGCCGCCGCGACACATCATCCACATGCGGAAGCGTTGCTGCCTTCGTCCTCCTTGACTTGCTCCGACTACTCAACAGAAGCTTAAAGACGTACCGTTCAAAACAGACGGCCGCAAAATAATAATAATAATAATAATAATAATAATAATAATAATAATAATAATAATGCGGAGTGATCCCGAAAATGACACTTCGGACAATGGAGTGTCTTCACTTGGATGCCAAGAATGTATATAATGTGCAAAAGTCTGTAATTTTGAATACATGCCGTATTGTCAGAAGCCATTTGAACCTTCAGTAACGCAACCACACACACCTACCGACAAGTAGATACTGTGAATAATGTAAAATAATAATAATATCGAGCGAAGTGGCTAAGTGCGCAGAGCGCTGGATTCGCAATCGGGAGGTTCGTGTTCGATCCTCTGGCCGGCCATCCTGAAGGGGGTTTTGCGTGGTTTCCCTTGGTCATAAGGTGAATGCTGGGATGGTTCCAAAAATCCCACGAACACCTCCCACCATCTTCTTAGTCCTTTCACCCCCCCCCATCACCACCGTATCACTTCAATTATTATTATTATTATTATTATTATTATTATTATTATTATTATTATTTGTTCCTGATTATTTTAGGGTGTAACTCTCTAATAGAATTTCTATTTCTATTTTGATCCCATGGAACTGAAGACAGTTACTTTTAATTCAATAAATAATAATTCATTATCAAAGAACCGGATTTGCCCTACTTTGTATAAGTATTTTTCATAGGTTAGACTGCAGGTAAATAATGTTTTTATGGGTTAGAGAGTAATACTTCTTCACTTAAACAGATGTAATATATTTGTATATTTAGAGCATCATAATGATCTTGAATTCATGCCAGAAATACGTCACAATTCCTAGGAATAGATTCATGAATTTATACATGACAAATAATAAGAGCAACTAAGGTTGGTAACGATTGGAAACTAGAGGAGTCATGAGGGTTAAAAGTGTTTGGACGGAGGTCAATATAATTATCCCGCGCGTCGACCATTCTGCCCGGCGGGCACGCGCAGTAATTGAAGAGTTAAATATGGAAAGGAATTTGATCTAACACCTTGGGAGAGATCGTCGTGGAGATCGTCTCCTCTCAGAAATAGATTTAAATTCCGTTTTTTGTCTACCGTAGTGAAGATTAGAGTATGCGTTGTGCAAAGTCTTTTTATAATGTATGACGTACATGGAGTTTATAATTTTTTCTCAACACAATATTTATGAAATACTTTTTTATTGAAAAATTCAGGGTAATGTTAATAAATTAGATTAGAGGAAAGTCGTACAAATACGAAAAGTATTTTATATTCCCTTTAGCGGAACTTTACATCAAAGAATATGAAGTACACGTTTCACAGGTTTACTTTTATGTAAATGGATAAGTTTTCTATATTACAAGGGGAGTTATAAGATATGTAACTTCAATAAGATTGAATGCAGGTACTTCAAAAGAGTGTAAATATCAACTCATGATCTCGTATAAAAATATATGATCGCGCTATTTATGAAAAACCTACCTATACAAAATTTGAATCCATAGAGCAATAACTGTGCACGTACTATATTAGAGTTATTGCTTATTAATCTTGTGTGTGTATCAAAGAGGTAATTTAGAGTCAGTGGTAGTATCTTCAACGGAATGATAATACCTAATGGTGATGGCAATTCGTTTAATATTGAAGAAATTAGTGTATGTTTTAAACCAGAAGAAGACTACAGTCTGGATAATATTTCAGCAGTATTTTTATGAAGACGAGTATGTCCAGAGACATTTGAGAACCGATTTTTAAGTCTAGAAACTTGAAAGCGCGTTCATGTTTAGTAAGATTCAACATCACTCAATATTAGATTCAAATAATATCCAGGATTCGTTTCTCACATGTATTTTTATCATTAATTTTATTATTATTATTATTATTATTATTATTATTATTATTATTATTATTATTATTATATATTATTAAACTGAAATATTAAATGTGTCGTAGACTTCTCGGTCGTAGAAATCTCGGTTGGACGGAAATCTGACAACCAGTGGGGGGAAAAATAGTGTTGAATAAAAATAGGGTATAAATAGAGTTTACCTCATTGAACAATTTAAAATGATTGATACCGTAAGAACATTGTAATAATCTTTAATTTTTTTTCTTATAATGTACGGTACAAAACGCGTTCTGAATGTTATAGAGTTTCTTTGGCTGGGATAGGCTCCGATCCTGTGAAGTCCACTCGAACAATCGAGTGTCACTAGTTCTTTTTCAACCGGCAAACGACGAAGAATACATGATAGATAATTTAAAAAATCATTTAACATAATTGTGATTCACAGTTTAGGTCACGCTAATATACAACTCTACAGGTGGAATTTTGTGTTTGACCTTCCTGAACTACGGATATAGCCGGGTGATATAAATTTTCAATTCACTAGTCGCGCGAGTATAAATTAAATTTAATGGGACATCAGGATGCTAAGGTGATGACAGTGAAATACGTTCGCTTCTGATCTTTGTATTAAATTCTCCATCATATGATGCTCCTAAGCGGAGGAAGAGATTTTAATAACTTGGGTACCCTTACTGGTATTGGGACAGGATCCCGTGCCAGAGTCTAGCGATATTCGCGGCAGGTGCGCGTGTCCAGGAGCCACATTGGAGCCGTTTCTAGAGAGAGGAGAGAGAGAGGGAGAGAGAGGGAGAAGGAGAAGGGAGGGAGAGGGAGAGCGACAGAGCACTACCACACTACGCATATCAGAAGAGGACTCAACACATATCGCCTCACTCACGTGAACAAAATTATAAAGATTTCTTCCGAAATTAAGTTAGTCGAAAGAATGATTTAACACCTATATCTTGTAAATTTGTAATCGACTTATCAAACAGGAAAGCAAATACCGCGGATGCCTTCTGATATAAACTATTCAAGTAGTTGAGAGAAGTAAAAATTATAGAATTTTAAAAGGAAATCTCGTATGTCTGCTATATAGATGTAAGGTATGTGTTTCTTAAAATCTGCTACCATGAGCGATCAAAACTGCCGAGAATCAATGATGTATTAGAGACAGAACTTAAATGCAGAAAACGTATTTTAAAAATAAGACTTCAGACACCATTTTCCAAATGCAATGGGAGCAAATACGACATTGAAGAATTATTCTTGAACATTCTTCAATAACTTTCGAATATTTAGAATATTCGAAAAATTTTAGAATATTCGAATACTTTAGAATATTCGAAAAACAGTTTGAGTGTGGTGATAGAGTTTATAGTTTATATTGACTTTATAAAATAATACGATCAGTTCAAAATATTGCAAAAGGTTAATAGTTAATTAACATCACCAAGCAAAAAGAAGGCGACTACGATAATTTAAGTTTGTAAGCACAATATTATTTTGAAAAGAAGTAACCGCGTGTGCCATGACAGAGGTTCGTTCTATTTTGCGTTCGGCCTTTGAGATCATTCTTAAGTGCACGTTAAATGTCAGACAAGACATGTGATAAAAATCTTGAAGTGTGCTGAAATTGATTTCAAAGAACTGCAAATCGTGCGAAGTACCTTCGTAAATCGCGGTGTCATGGGCCTTTGTAGTTTTGTTACCACCTTTAGGTGTATTGCCTTGCAGCCACTTACGACCTTCTTTTGATGCAATTTTAATGCATCAGCAGGTGATGAATTGTGTCACACTGCGATTTTAATTTAAAACATTTTTCTCAATGTGGTTGCTCGTTTATTATTTATGTAGTTCTGACATGTTATTGATTCTGCCGTTATGTGTGAACACAGAGAAATACAAATCTGGCTCCATTCATAGTCACTTAGAATTACACTGCAGCCCAGGTTTGGTGATTTACAATTACAAGGACATTAAACTGATCGTAACGAAATTTGTAACAAAATATTTTTGATTATATACAATTATTTAACAAGCAGTTTGCTCATAATATGAATAACTTAACATACACCTTGAATGTTAACTATAAATTTAAGGTTAACAATTCTTTGTTTTATTTTGTGTCAATTTCTATTTCTTCTTTCACATGTAATTAGCATGACCATACAACATGTAAGTCCAGTAGCCTCGAGCACGTCTCCGGAACGGAATAAAATTTGGAATTTGAAAAGCGGAGTTGTGTGCTGAGGCGTCTTTCTGCGAAAGAGCCGCGCCGCGCCGCGCCGCGCCGCGTGTCGCGTGCTCTCAATGCGGAGCCGGCGCCGGCGCTGGCGATGGCGCTGGCGCTGGCGCTGGTGGAAGGCGAGGGCGGAAGGGGCGCGCGCCTACGCGACGTTTCAATTAGCCCCGAGACACACGCGCGCCCGCGCCGATTGCGTCGTCCATCTCCGAGGGCTCCGCTCTGTCCTCGGCTGCCCGGCCGACGCGACGCCTGGCCACGCCTCCCTCCTCGCCCCACTCTGACCGGCCTGGCCCCACTCTTCCCCGCGCCCGCGGCGCGCATTCCGCACCCATTCCCGCCACTACCCCTACCCCGCCCCGGCCCGCACCCAACACCGCCCTGCCTCGCTCCGCCCTTCCCCGCTCCAGCTTGCCCCGTCCAGACTCCGTCTCCTCCAACCCCACCCCACTCCCACTCTCCCCGCCCCGCACCCTCAGCCGGACCGGGAGAGGGCTTGCAATGTTATCAATGGATGTGCGCTTGCAGCGTCCCTCTGATCAGGAGGTTCTTAGGTTCGAGTCCCGACGGTGGCAGGGTAGCGAGATCGAATTTAGCTGCTTGTCTTGAGGAGAGAATTCTAGCGGCCGGTTGTTGCCTGATTCGGGAAGCTTTTCCGTGGTTTCTTCTTGAATCAATTATCTGGCGAATGTCGGAGTATACAAGGCCCATTGGACTGCGGCGATTTTCCTTCCTGTTCTTTGTTCTATCCTCCACCACCTACTTACAACACGACACACACTTAAACACACACACACACACGTTCCATCAGCATTACCGACAACATGCCGGGAAACCTGCCGGGAGCTTAGAGCTTCGTCCGGCAGTGGCGGTGGCCCGCTGGTGGGAGATATCAGGTTGGCGAGAGGCCTGCTAACCCAACAGGTACCGGGTCAACGGCCGGATCTCACCAACGCAGGAATCACTAGTCACTCTCATTAAAAACACCCAATGCGCCCCGCGCCTCTCTCCTCTCTGCTGGGCCCGCTCTGCCATTCCTCCCGCCACGCTCCCTCACCCCTCGCCCGCACTCCTCCCTATCCTCGCCTGCACTTCAAGCACTGCCATTCCCAAATCCCCAATCCCTCCACTCGACACCTCATCACCACTCCTCCTTGCACAGCACAGACAGTGCCGCGGCCCACCCCCGCCTCCCCCGCGCACGACTCTCCCCACCATGCCTACTCTCCCCTCCCAGATCCTATCCGCGCCGCCCTCCGTCCCGCCGAGCTCCCCCGCCGCGCGCCCCTCCGCCCACCCCCCTGTCCCGCCCCCCTCAGTCCCTGGCCACCCGCTCCGCGTCCCGCCTGCCCCGCCTCCCTCCGCGTCCCCGTCTCTTAGCCCCCGCTCCTTAGCCCCACCCCTTAGGTCCGCCTCTCACCCCCTCCTCGCCGTTGCCATCTCCCCTCTCGCCCTGTCTCACTCCCTGCCTCGCTCTCTCCGCATCTTGTTCATCATCTTCGTGCAGCGAAGCGGCACAACGCCTGGAGTTGACCACCACTCGAATGTTGTGTTCCCTTGTGGTCCAAGCAGCTTCTTAGCCTTCTTTGTTTCTTCCTTTCTTTTTTCATCTTCTTTCTCTTTTCTTCGTCTGTCTCTTTCCGCCTTTTTGTCTTCTTCTTTTGTTGTTGTTTTTAGGGCAAAAAGTCCCCTGGTTATTTTTGTTCTCTTAAATTTTTCATCCTCTTTTCTCTTTGTTTTCTTCTTCTCTTCAACTTTTATTTACTTCCACTTTTCTTTTTTATTTACGTTCTTTCTCTTTCTTCCGTTTTTCCTTATCTTTCTCTTTTTTGTTGTTTTTGTACATTTTTTGTCTTCCCTGCATTTATTTAATTTTTCTACGCATTCCTCCTGTTCCATTGTGCTTCTTGTTTGTTTGTTTTATTTTTTGACTTCTTGTTTTCTTCTTTTCCTTATAGCACCATATATCTTTATCGGACACTAACGGTTATATAAATAAAATAATAATTTGGCTTTTTTGAACAATCATAAAATCATGATTATTAACATTTCATATTCTCGGCAAATTCCAAATTCTTGACTTACTCTAATGTAATTTTGTAATTTTTTTCGTATATTGAATACTTTCACTGGCCTTTTATTCTGCCTAATATTCTCCTTAGACTAAATCATATTCTGAAAACAGTATTCACGTTTGAAGTGTTTTATTTAGTAAGTTTCAAAATAAATAAACTATGCGGTATGAATGACATGAACACATAGTTAAATGTTATTTTGTATTGCATGAAAATTAGCACAGGCATTGCGTGTATCCTCTATTTTGGTTTGAAAGTTTAATCGTTAGAACCTTTCCGTACTCTTGACAGACTAGAGAGAGAATACGTATTGTTTTCATTGCGAAGACGTACGGCTGAGACGCTGAAACCTTAGAGGTGTGACGGAAGAAGCCAACACTGTGCTCGTGACAAATCTAGCGCTCCTCATAGAATGAAGAATGTGAACTTGTGAGTTGGCACAGTTTTTCAAATATTAGTTTGCAAGTATTTTCCTTCCTTCTTTTTTATTTATTTATTAATCTAAATGCAAAAAACACTGTTCACGCCATATTAGGGAGACATTCAATATGTGCAAGTCTGAATATGTATGTAAACAGATACCACACTATCTTGCTGTTGACTTTTATCCAAGATTTGATGACCATCGGATAGTATATCTGGATTTTTAATCAATTTTTTTTGTTATTTAACATCTTTTTAATTATAATAAATTCTTAAATTAATTATTTTGTTTCCTCATTGATTTTTTCTTAAAATTCCTTTTGCAAGAGTGATTAGTTTTAATTTTTTTAATTCCAGTAATTCTAAGACAATATATTTTTTACTTTGAAATTGCATCATACTTTCACATAATTCGTGAAATCAATCAGGTTTTTGTCGTAAAATTCCACGAGCTAAAATGTTAAGAATGGGATTCTTAAGGGAATTGGAAATATAATTTTTGGAGTTATTTTGTTTCCAATATAATATAGAATGACTTTGACAATAATTTTACTTTAGTGGATTAGTATCAGTCAGGAAATAGCACTCATTTATGTCGATTACGCAGCAAAATTCTTAGATGTTCTCTCAATCCATTACCTTAACTATTTATTATTGTCTCAATGAATGTTGGGGGTGTCGAAATTACCATGAAACTCCTGTTAATTTTAAAGACATTCATTTCTCGTAATGGATTTCGTTCCTTTTATTTTTCACCGGAAGTCAAGTGAAAAAATATTCTGACATGCATCTGGCACTGCGAGCTCTGTAGCTTTGAATATTGAAAGCAACCTGCGAAAAAGCTATTTCTGTTATTCGCGTTCATTGTACAGTGAAATATTTCTTCCTTATATGAATTTCGTTTGGTTATTCTTTTGTTGTTTTTTACTCCTTTTGGTGTACACTGCTTCTTTCTTCAGCATGATAAATCTATGATTTATTGGCTGCTGGGATGCTTTTTGTATCCCCATTGCTCATATGGTCATCCTTCACATCGTTGAGGGCTTTCATACTCAGGTGCTGTGTTATAATCCCATTTGTGATGTCGCTCAATATTATGTCCATTACTCTTCGGTTTCAAAACGGAGTACGTGACTCAGAAGTGGAATTCCTGGTGAGGCCTTGAATTGTATAAGCAATGCTATAAATTGCCTTGTCAACTAGTTATGACAGATGGCTTCATTTATGTACTACAATGAGGAAAATATATTTTGAATATTACTATTTATATTTGTGGTCGAGAAAGAAGCTTTTTGTTGTGAGTGGTCTTCGCGACTTGGCATAGAGGATAAACAAATTGTTCATCAAACACAAGACACTTTGTTTAATTGAGACCTTGAGAACTAAACACAAGTGACTGAATCAAGTTTTGGGGAAATAACTGAAGTTACAAGACACTAAAACATTTATTTAAAAACTTGTGGCCAGTAGCAGAAAAATTCTACCGAACAAAAGTACACAAAGTGGTTTCCCCTATACTAGCACGCACACTACTCAAAAGCAACAAATAAAATGCCCTCGTTTAACATTGCAAAACATTCAATATTTTTACAAAACAGTATTCACAAATACAACAATATCATAGTAAACTTACAATACAACAAGTCATTAAAGACCCTGAAAATAAAAAAAATATTCAGATTCCATCACGCAACATGTGAAAAGCAAATATTTCGTGGCGGGTAACCTCTTTCTTGGAACCGTGCGGTAGCATGACGTCAGCTCTACCTAAGTAATGACGCACTGAATGAGACTTCAGTCGGTATACGCCGTATGGCAATAGGCAGAATAACACAAATATTGTTTCAGCAAAAATCGAAACAGCTTCATTGTTTTTGGATTTTTCAGAATTTCTGGATATCTAACAAAACCGCAGACATATTTCACAATTCCGGGGGATGTATTATTTTCTTTCAAATTCTGCACACATTGGAAGTTAGTAATATAATTTAGAAATAAATCTTCAAATTCGAGTATAAGAAATGGCGGCCAATTTTTTATCTTATGTTTCTGGGCTCTTTACGCTTCACGTAAAGATTCTGCAGTTTATTAAATTTTGTATGATATATTTTTGACCCAGTTTTTGTTCTTTTCTGAAATGTCCATTGCATGGTTACGAAAGAAAGACAACTGATAAGAATGGATTAATTTTTTTCTGAAGGTTAAAGCAGTTCTTTAGAAGTGTTATAAATGTTTATTTTTATTTCTTGTTCCTTCCTCCAACCTTTTCAATCTGTGCGTAAAATCACTGCGTCAGAACTAAACATCTTGTTACATTTTCTTGCTTACTTCTTTACTGCCGTACCTCCACGGTGTTAGACAACCTTGCAGGGTTTTTTTGTTGTGATTAATCGATTAGTGATTCTGGGCTCACCAACTCCTAATGTTATTAGCCCCGTAAGTATAGTGTATGTAGTTTTCACTCTAGAGGGGGAAATGTTCCCCCGCTAAATAGTGAGATCGGGCGCCGACCTACCGTCGGCTAGCGGGTTTTTCCCCAACCTTGTATCTCCCATCAGCAGAGCACCGCCCTGAAAGGAAAATGTTCTAAGCTTCGGTCTGGTCTACCGGTATGGTAGTGTAAGGTATGAAAGTATGCACAAGTAAGGGATGAGGATAGGGTAAGGAAGAGGAAGGACAGATGAAGTACGGCCCCTGGCCCGTTTATTAGGGTACTGCTCCTGTATTCGCTTGGTGTTGATTGAAGAGCCACGGAAAACTACCGATCTGAGTAGCCGGCTACTATAACTCTCCTCCAGACAGCGACTGAATTCAACCTATCTAACTAGTGTCGAAAACCCTGCCACCGTTGGGACTCACACCTAGGACCTCCTGATCAGAGACACTGCAGTGGCATCAGTTGATTCCCTGGGTCACCTCTCGTGGTTTGGTCTTTAAAGTGCAATTATTTCCTGAGTCCTTGACCTAAATACGGGACATAGTCATGTACTCAAGTCAGTTAAGAGTATATTCATAACTATATTTTCATGCTGTTTAATTTCGCTGCAGCAAAATTATCATTACATAAAAGAAATATTATCGATATTTCCTAAAGGAATAAATGACCCCGCATTGAACTTGACAATGAACAACCGCGGAATCAATCACACTGAATTCTTTCAAAATTGTACAATATAACATTTAAATTATGGAAATTTCTGGATGAGAAAGAGCAATACTGTACTGGTACTTTTACGGTAGGTCTGTTCTGTGGCCTTGTGCTTCACTCAAAATCTTATCGTTCTGACAAGAAGGTGCGGCTCAAGCCGCGCTGGAAAACTAATTTCGAGTGATTATATTTTTTAAGCGCATGTTGGCTTCTAGTTTCGTCCTCCATATGCCTCGATATGTAAAAACAGGTGCCGATAAAAACCCTTGATCATTATTTTAGAAGCGTTATTGGTAATGTAAATAATGATAATAGTTGATAACATTTCAGATGTAATTACGAATGAAAAGAATGTATTGGGCTACGGATGGGTGAATTCAAATTAAAGAAAAATAATTAAGTCAAGAAAAATGTAAAGCAATATATAATTTTTCCTTTTACTATATTTACACGTCTCGTATCCTATAGTCTTGGGCAGTGCAGACCACTATGCCGAATTAAAAGGTTTTCTGACACTAAAATTTTGTCGACAGGTTTCTGACGTTTTGATCAGCACTAAAACTTTGTAGTAATTTGGGGCGTACGATTCTGCAAACGTCCTTTGTAAAGTAAGTGTTGGCAACAAGCAGAGCAAAGCAAAGGTGAAAGACCCGTCGTGGGCGATGGAAAAGCGAGAAGATACAGCCTCCGAGAACAATGGCCGTAGATGCAACGGGGGAAGCCAGGCCACTCCAAACCGCGACGCGAAAGTGGCAGGCGAGTGGCGCGGAGCGACCGCGCCGCGGGGGCGGGGGCGGGGGTGGGGAGCGTGATTACAGTGAGATGGCGCCGGCACGACGTGAGCGCATTAGCGAGATAAGGCGCGAGCGCTTCGGCGACACGCCATGTTCCAGGTTGTGAGAATCCAACTTCTTTCGCCTGGCCCCGCGTCGCCTCCGAACGCCGTCCTCCTTCACACCGCCAACAACGGCCACCCTCCCCCTCCCCCCATCCACACGCCCCGCGCTGCTTCCTCCCCGCCCGCCGTTCTCCGGCCGCCGCGCCCCGCCCCGTCCTCGCAAGCAACCTAATCTCGCGACCCTTTCTACCTCCGCCTCGACCACGCGCTCTCCGCTCCGCTTACACGCCCCTCCCTGTCACCCTCCCCCCGCCTTCCCACATCTCGCCCATACCCCATCCCATCCGCCTTTCCGCCTCACCACCCTCCACGTCTCCACTCCGTCCTCCAACACTCCTCGCCCGCTCCCGTCCCAGCTGCCAGCCCACCTCCCCGCCCCTTCTCGTGCGCCCTTCCGCACCTCCTCCGCCTTTTCACTCCATTTCCCCGCCCCCACACCATGATTGCCCCACTCCCTCCTCCCCCCCTTCCTACGAGAACGTCCCCACCCCATCTCCTCTCACATTCCCGCCCGCACCTCCCCGCCCCGACGTTCCCCATTCCCCACCCATCCCGATCCCCATCCCTCCCGCCTCCCTCCCGCGCCCCTCACCACCCTTCACGTCTCTCCTCCCACCTCCCGTCTCTTCCAAACCCTTGCTCGCCCTTCCCGTCCCTTCCCGTCCTTCTCCGCTTTTTCGCGCAACTCCCCGCCTCACCACACCGTAATCGTCCCCCCGCCTTTCCAACTCTTCTCTACTAAGAACGGCCCCACTCTCCCCTCTCACATTCCACCCTGCCCGACATCCTATGTGCCTGTGAATCGAAACTTGGGAGTGAGCCACATGACTACAATGAGGAGCACAAAGGGAAACTGCCGTCTGCTGGCATTAATATCGTCTCTTGAAAATGCGACGAGGAAATCTTACAATGCATTAAGGTAATTGAAAATACTCTGTTACTATTCCGTATTCCTGCTCTTGGTGAATTTAGTTTTGCTCGTATACGAAAATTTCACAATCTACCTGTGTAGAGAAAGTTTATTTGTGCAATTTTATGAAGTCATTACAATTTTTCCATTGTTTTTAACATCTGTTTACCTCCTTTTCCTTCGGCTTGTCCTCTTCCTCCAGCTTGTCATAATCTTACATATTGCCTTCTTCACTTACCTCCTCCTCATCCTATTCCTTACGTCTTTGTCCTCCTCAACTGTTTTCTCCATTTCACCTCCTCGCTGACTATCTCCTCTTCTAGACCTCCTCCGCCTTCCCACTCCTCCTCCACCACACCCTTCTTCTCCCTCTCCTTTTCCGCCATCTTCTATTTCTACTCATCTTCCTCCGCTTTCTTATTTTTCTTCTCCTTTTTCTTTTTCTGCTACAGCTCGTTACGACCCATTACTGGCAGTACAGTCGGACGATTTCTTCAAGTGAGAGGGGACATCATGGGTGAGGGGAATTAACTCGCTACCTTCTACTCATTATTTCAATTCGCTTCCTGTGTGTGTATTCGCTGTTGGTAGAAACGTATATTATGTTCCTGGACTTGTAGAATATTTTCAGTCTCTAAAACTTAGTTATTGAGAATTGAGAATTCTGTCCGTGCAGGGAGTAAAAGTATAGAAGAAAGTCATAATAAGATGAATTTTAAATGTTAAATTTTGTTTTAAAATTATATTATTAATTAACTGGATTAAGTGTAAAAAAGTATTTCTATATAAGAAATGTGAACTAGATTATCATAATTCATATTTATTACCCCAACTAACAAAATGTTGCTCTCTGTGGATTCAATAATATTAAGTCTCTCCTTTGAAAATTTTCTCTTACACTCTTACTCCCTGGGGCGTTAGAATTAAAAGAATGATTTTAATGGATCTTTAGAACTCAGTTAAGCATAGTTTCTCTGGTTAAAAGTAAAAAAAATTCCGCCATCCGGATTTCATGGCATTTATAATTGTTAATAGTACGATCAAGAATCACATTTTAATATCCAGAGTAGATGTTGTCAAAATTCTGACGTATAATCTAGTACAAAAAACGCCTGCTATGAACGTTGACCTCCCATTCTAATTCAAGTATTTATACACAATCCCAAGTTTATTTGTCAGTGGACTATTTCTGTCTCAGAACTATTACACAGATGTGAGCATTTATAGAAATGCAGTTTATTTCGTCTCATGTTATGTCAGATTATATTCAACATGAACACCAAATTATAGGGAGGGTAAAATAAATCCAGACACCACAAGTTAACATCATACTCCATCTGGTCTGACAGAAACCAGATCATGTAACGTATTTGACATATGGTATAGAGTTCACGTTCCAAGTCTATATTCGCTCGTACTTGAATGCTTATAATAGTTCCTTATTATTCCTAGATGCATATTTATTTCCCTGTTGACATAACAGCTGTGCAAGCCATTCGTTCAGCATCACTCGTTTATTGAATTGAAAAATTGGAAAGATGCAAATTCACTAGTAAGATTACTTTCCACGCATATTTCAAATTCACTTCAAGATCTGATGATAGAATATCGTCTCTTATATAGCCGATTTGCGCTTTATACTAAATGATAGCAATATATTTTCTCTAAACTTTCACTCTTTTTTCTGCTGTGAACGGTCGTCTGAATATCACTATCGTTTTTACAGAATTTCTTGGAATATCTTCTTACGATGAAATATTTTATACCACCTAATGACTAGAGAGTAAAAATCTGAAATTAAGACTTTAATGGAATGTCCATGAGATAAGCAATCGCATCGCTCCGTCTCCACCACTCCGGACATAATTACGACAATAAACCCTGGAAACGATGTCGTCGTAATGAAGCTGCGATTTACGGCCGGATTGCTGCGCGGAGGAGTTAAATCTCGGCGTGTCACATACTGGTTTCGCCGGGCGTCAAAACGCCTTCCTAATGGAGCGTATTTCAGGAGCGGGAGTGAGGCAGGCCGGTTCGCGAAGGCAGACGCGAAGCGGCGCGATGCGACGGGGTGGCGACAGGGACCACGGCAAGGGCGACATCGGTGGAAGTCACCCTCGCAGTTTGGGGGTAACAATTCAGGAAGATCAAAGCCCCGATTGACAGATGTTTCATGGCACATCTACCCCTGGCGAGGATCTACAGGGAGGAAAATGAGAGAAATCCCCCCCTAAAATTTTTCTGTAACTAGTAATTTTAACTTGTTACGACGCTTTCGAGCAAAAAAATACTCGTATAAACATTAAAACGAATAAAATCGAATCGCAACACGATCTGAGAGTAGCCTACATTTTACAAAATATGCAATATGATATATATTCGACGAAAATATTTTGAATTTCCTATCGCGAAATTCGTCTCTGGATCCACCCCTGCCTATCGCAATGATCATTCATCTTGTTTGTCTGGCAAACGTTGTTTACCTAGAGGTGGTGGAGGCATTCAACCGCTGGTTGGTGACATCTGGTGCCGGCCTAGGTGTCAGCTTGAGGGTAAATTTCCCTCTACGGGTATCTCCCAAGTGGAGCACCGTCCCAGCCAGGGTCAGCTCGCGACTGGTCGAGGGTAATAGTGTAATACATTGTAATTGTGTGTTTGTAACGGGAGAAGATAGGATAAGGAAGAGGAAGGAAAGATCGTGCGCTGTTCGTGGCCCGTTTGTTAGGGTATTGTCATTCGCATGTTTATTGGAGAAAGCATGGAAATATTCGTGTATTTATTGGAGAAAGAATGGAAAACTACGGATCAAAACAACGGATCGATATAATTTCCTCCAGACGCATGCTGACTGAGACCTAGCTATCAAGTTCGTAGTGTCCAAAGTCTGGCATTGTCGGGACTCGAATTCAAGGACTTCCCAGTCCGAGTGGCTGCAGAGCAACCGGCAATGCTGGTTTTGAGGTAAACTCAGCAGGTCCCAAGCACCCTGAGTATGGTGGGGGTGAGTATTGAGCGCGCGCCACCTCCTGAAGGCATTAGTTCTGTAAGTGTTCAACGCCCAAAGTATTTAAAGGGAAGGTTCTTTAATGAGCAACCCTGTATCATTTTTATTATTGTTTGGATCTCCAAAACGTAGTTATCAACATTCGTAAACGTTCTGCGTTAAATTGTTGATCGATTTTCCTAGGCAACAGGTTGCGATAATGGTCTTTGAGAGGCCTATATTTATTAACCGATAACCCACTATTCCTGGAAAATTGTCGAAATAATAATAGCATTGATGGTTCCGTGTGCTACTAAGCAAAGCTAAGAGATCTACTGATAAACGGCAACGACCAAGGTTACGTGTCAGAATAACAGCAATGGAGACGGAAGTTGAGGTAGCAGCCGGAATGACGAAGCAACTTGAAGGGGGTTTGTCGAGGGAAGGGGACGGGGAGGGAAGGCTACGGTGAAATGGTGGGGGATAGGGCCTGCCCAGTGGCCTAGGTGGCGAGAGCACGTAGTGCGTCGCTGTGCAGGGGTAGAAATTGCGGAATTTGGGAGCAGTGCGATATTGGCAGTGAAAGGAGCGAACACGTCGGTGGAGGTGTCAATGGTCGGTCGGTAAATGCAATGGGCGGACGGAAATGGGGTTGCATGGCGGTGACCGGCGGTAGGTTGACGCCTGGTATGCCAGTACAGTGTTATGACTAAATGATGCGTTTTGGCAGTTCCTGAAGCAATTACGTAGCATTGGTCCTGAAACGGGACTGCTTGGCTACGAATCAGCCTCCACAGTTTAGTGTGAGTGCGTGTTGGTCGTCATATGATGTCAAAAGGTAAGTTATATCTAAAGAACATACGCGGAACATTGAAAAGGTATTTTGTAATTCTTCTGACAATTTTCCAAATTTAGATTCCACCTCTACTTTTTTCATTTACTCAAGTTACCAAGTATCTTTTACATAGGGCAAATGTTCCAAGAAATTAATACTATACATCGCATCATCTAAATAATATAGAAGAAACATTCTGGACTGAGAACACTACTTCAATGGTATAAGCCATCATAACACAGAAAAGTACTATGCTACTGAGCTGTGTCATTATCCAGCATTTAATATTTTTTAATTAAAAAACTACTGCAGTGGAGAGCACTCTGGGACTGCCACCTTACCCAATACGAGCTAGACTAAGGTTTATGAACCTTGAATGTTTAAGAAAGTTATAAATTAAACTAATTTTGTGCAATTTGTGTAACCTACAAATTTAATATAACATTTCTAGATATTATAAGATTGTGTTAGAAGGGTTTGATCTTGAATTTGGAGTTGACTTTAATTTCAGTTTAAACGTTGTTTATAAAGCCATTTAATGTCATTGTGTGTTTATTGCCAACTTTTTTGATAATTTTCACTCTTCATTCAGTGACCAATATTGCCTTTGAATAAGCAATAATAAATGACTTTTTCATGAATACCTTAAATAAATTATCTACATATTAAGAAAATACCCCAAAAAAAGATACAGAAACTTAATATTGCCATAAACTGGAAACACACTTTCCCATAGACTTCTGTTTACAATATCGGCTTTGGCTACTCTTATCTCGTAAAATCAATGAATGGGTCATAGGTATGCTGTATTCGTGAACTGCCACCAAAGTATTCTAAAACGCCCGAATTAATATGTTAACTATTTATTACATTATCTATGAATGTTGCCGTGCGTGATAGAAGAGCTTTTTGGTAATACTTGAACCATCCACGACAGTCAAATGAGATAACTCTCTCTGTAGTTAACTCTGTACAGTTGTTGAGCACTTCGAATGAAGTTTTTACGTCTGTACTGTACGCGCAAACTTTACTTTTGACACAGACTTCAGAGGTACTTAGAAATGAATGAACCGCTTACGTCTAGGGAGCGTAGTAAAGTGGTATCAGCACCGAAACGTTGTCTAACTAGCGGAGTGACCCTCATTGGTCTGAACAGGCATCTTGAGTCTCCTTGCATTATTATAAAAGATTGATATTATAGAGAGCATTTCTTGCGGATAAAAACACACCAGAGACTACTCAATTAAATGAACATATTTAAGTATAATTTTGCTAAGAAAGTATGTGTTTCTTCACAACAATTTATTAACGGTTTCTCTTTTTTGTAACGTTCAGAAACTGAACTTAAACGTGGTCGAAGAGCCAAGAAAATATCTAAGTACTGTCGAAGAAAAAATCTACCTTTCTTCGAACACAATCCCAAATTTATTGCAGAATTAAGGACGGGTTGAGGACAAAGTGTCAAAATGAAGGTGCATTTTACGACAACCCTGTATTGCGTGTTGTGCGTGACAGTACTCTGATAGAGGATTAGTCAGCCAGCCGACCTTACGAATTTCAATGAACTTGATGTTTGCAGATGACGCCAATAGCATCCGGAGACTACTATAGTGATTAGAGTCTTGGACGCTTGAAATTACTTGTTCTTTGTTTCAAGAAATAAGAAAAAAATATTATCGTAAATTAGACAATTTAGTGATTTCACAAAACAAATTGGTGTGGAATCTTATATGCATAATAAAGTTAAAGTGCACTGGTCAACAAAAAACAAATATTAGAATATATAAAAAATTTACAAACGGACATTTCTTATGGTTTATCAATTAACAATTATTCTAATTTTCCGTTCTGCTTTTGCGCGTAATTTCCTCTTTTCCATTACGCGTCGCCGCGTGCTTCAGAAAGAAACGCAGTAGACCTGTCACCATATAATTGAAGTGCCAAATGTTTATGAGTGAGTGAGCATTAATTACTGGTGGGTCACTGCAGAAATCACCAGTACCGCTAGTGAAGAGTAAGTTACGGAAAGGTGGCCATGTATCTTCCGCGAAGGTCGGCTTGCTAGTATTTTCCCCCTCCGGGTATCTACTCAGCGGGGCACGGAGAAAGCTCTAGCTTGCGATTGGTCTTCCGTTTAGTAGTGTTGTGCAGTAAGTGTGTGTTTTCTGTATGTGTAAGGGGACAGGAGGATCAAGGATGAAATAGAACCATGGCCCATGGCCGTTTGTCATGGTACTGCCGCACCATCCGCCTGGAAGTGATCTCTGAACTACCGATCAGAGCAGCCAGCCACTATAATTCTCCCCAGCCTTGAATGAATCCAACTCAGCTGCGTAGTAGTTAGTGCAAAAAATCCACCATCGTAGGGACACGAACTCTTCGACCTCACAATGATGTTGTAAAGGCAACTGTTACCGCGGAATCGCACCCGAACAAATATTGATTTTCATAGCTGGAAAATCATTTCAATTATTTCCCTCTATTTCCTCGCCTGCGCGTGTCGTTTGACCGCCGTTGTTTTCGTTTCATCGTGCGGCGCCCGCGGCGCGCGGTGGGCGGTGGCGGTGGGCGATCGCCCCGGGCGGTTGGCCATTCGCCCCGCATCGCTCGTAAAAGTGTGCCTGTCGTCCGTTGTCCGCCGCCGCAAACGCCGCTGGCGCCGNATCGCTACCACCGCCGCCGCCGCCACCACCACCGTCGCCACCGCCACCGCTGTTGCTACCGCCACCGCCACCGCCTCAGCCTCCGCTCCCGCCTCCGCCACCACCACTGCCACCACCTCCACCTCTACCACCGCTGCTGCCGCCACCACCACTGCCGGCACCACCACCGCCGCCGCCACCGCCACCGACGGCACCGCGGCGGCGATTCATCGCTCCGCCGAGCCGTAAATTGGCGCGAGGGGGGCCCGTGCGCACTCGAGCATCTTGATGGCTGCCGCTGTTGGGCACGCGCTGGCCTCTAAGGAGGGACGTTTTCACCGCCTCTTCAACGCCCTCCTCAAGAATAGTTTTTGAAGGGTCATTACCAGGGCTCGGATTCTGATGACATGTCATCTTTTCGTTGGTACATTTTAGACGTAGCTACATTGTAAATTCGTTTTTATCACAATATATAGGTGAGTCATGTCCCGTTATTTTTTGCCATTTTTCAATTTTTAGGTACTTTTTTCTGAACCTTTGTTTCATTTTGTCATTTTTACGCATTTTGTTTTCTTTTCTTGTTTTATGCTAGTGAAAGATATTACAGTGACACAATAAAACAAGGTTTTTATTGTACAATCAGTTCAAACCTAAATTCACTACTGCAGTAGACAGTTTTTAGAACTTTCAAAATTACACGAACCTTCGGTAACTTCCTCGACTTTTCAAAACTGATAATTAGAAGATCGGAACTAAGGATCATATTCCCTTCTCAAAAAAATGTATGTTAAACATAACTTTATATAAATAAATTTTATTTATTTGAATTTATTTATTTGAATTTTATTTATTTGAATTGAAAAATTCATTAAATAAATATATTTACAAATTATTGTGTACATTTAAAAATAAATACGTAATTTTCTATTACTTTTACGACATTTTATAGGTCATTTTCTTCTTATATTTAAGTCATTTTGGAGGTCATTTTCAAAGAATTTTTAGGTCATCAAATTCCGAGACATAGTTATTGATATATATTGATATTGATATATTGATATTAGTTACAGAAAATCTGCAATAGTTATAATTTAAAAATTAAAAACACTAAAACAAAAAAAGTAGAATGTGGAGTATGTATCTACCATGCCTCGTTCTAATACGGAATGCGTATATTACTCTGAGTAAAGTGAGACGTTGCCAGTGAAATATTTCATTTTTTACGCCATTATAAAAAAAATTATGCTTCCTGGATGTGGCACATGGGTGCAGTCTCCAGCATTAAACCAGCAAAGGTGGCTCAGGGCATCACGTAATGTGACTGTCTCTGATCAGGAGGTCTTAGGGTTCGAGTCCCGACGGTAGCAGGTTTTTCGACTGTAGCTAGATGACAAGATCGATTACAGCTGCTGTCTGAAGGAAAATTCTAGAGGCTGGCGTCCGTGGTTTCTTCGACCTATACCAGGCGAATGTCAAAACGTGCCCTAAAAAACTGGTCACGTATCGCGCCTGATCTTTTCGTCCTCTTCCTTGCGCTATCCTCACCCCTTACTTACACACTTCCAATTACAAGACCTACGCTACCACGTATGCCAGGAGATAAGTCGGAAGCTTAGAGCCTTCCCGGCTGGGGCGGTGCCACTCAGGTGGGAGATACCTGGTGGACTATCCTTGCTTGTTGCTTTTCATGCGGAGGTCCATCTCAAATATGAGAGTATGTGCCCTATAAATCAAATAATTATAAACGTATTTTATGGGTCAATAGCATTAATAAATGCTTTGCTCTTTTATAACGAATACGGAACAAAACCAATGTGTGTAGTCTTAATGCCTTATTAGAGATACTAAAAGAAGTTTCGAAGTAAACATTAAACAATATTCAAATACATGAGGGAAGGATACGTGTAGAATAAAGTTTTAAACCAAAGATGGAATGTTTTTGCAAAGTAAAAATAACTGTACAAAGTTATGTGGATATAATTTGAATAATTCTGAAGGCTACTACGTCTATGTGTTAGAGAATACACATTTTCTTCACTAAATTATTTGTTTCATAATGTAGATGACCTATTAAAAGATCACTTTTATTTGAAGATCAAAAGACATTGCAAAATGTAGGTCAGCGCCTTTTCTAAATAGTGATTTATTGTAAGTATCCGAATATGTCAACAACAGAGTAACGTAATTGTTACGATCTTACCCCGCCATGTGGGGATACTTCGTGACAAGTTTATATTGCACTGAAATGCACGTGAAAAATTGTCATAAAGTTGAGCAACGTAACGTTTACTTGTGTACAATGTTTTGCTACAGAGGAGCCCTTTTTCATAAACCAAATACTCAAAATCTTTGGTTAGCACTTTGACAATTTCTCAAGTTTGCATTTTGGCAGAGTTACACAGTTATAGACCATTTGGGTTTAATATTTGGGTGACATAATGTAGATCTTTGATTTTGAAGAGCCCCCGGTTCCTCACTGACTCCGGAGGGAAATGACGTACAATACTTTATCTTAGAATATAATTTTTCGTCCGGTGGGCCGGCCATTGCTAATGCATTTTTGTTGTCTTGATTTCGCTCACCGTGAATCTGTCAGGTTTGATCTCAGTCCCTTTTCCGTGAAAAGCGTGTCCTGAAAGCTGCTCATCACAAAATTGCTTTCTTTGAAAGCAACTGTACCCTGATTATTAAAGTTGTTGCTGGTATGTAGAAGTCCCAATGTGTTTGGAGCAGCATGTGTCTCTGACCCGTTCTAATGCTTGTCCAATGACAAGTTCATATCATCGTAAAAATTGCAAAGAGAAAATTCGTCTCTTCTTATTCCCTTTGTCATATTTTTGGATTTCACAGGAAGATATTATGGATTTTAGGGGTGTGCAAGGAAACCTTGCTGGAGGATTGGGTCTTCCTCATGTTATATGCACATGCCCTCTCGCACATACCCTACAAAAAGCTCAAACGCCTCTTCATTAATGCCAAAACAGTTAACTTTAGCTTGTGTAATGATAACCAAAGTATGTAATAGCAACAATCGCGCTTCACTGGAGGCGCAATGTCATCCCTTCTGTACCAATCTGAGAAGAGATCGCTATGTTAATGAGAACAGAGAACGCGTGGGCTTCCGCTGCTAGTTTCAATAACTACTTCACTTGTCTCGAGACGCTGCATCCTAGGCCCAGATGCCAAAGTTTCGACCGTAATACTGCGACAATCCTTAGGGCAATCTGCGGCGACATCTCCGAGACAGCAAAGAGGATATTAACGAGAACAAGCTGAAAGTGATTGTACTGATTGATTCTGCAAAGAAGTCCTGTCGAACCAATATTACCACTCTATAGTATCCAAGCTTTGTCCACCTTAAAATGTAAATTAAAAATGTATTCAAATAATTTCTCTCAAAAAATATGTGACAGGAGTTTCAATAGAAAGGTAGGAAAGTAAGCAGACCTTTCGAAGTGAAGTGACACTATATACGAGAAATAATTACCATTTTAAACAAGTGAATTATCATGATTACGAAACTGTACACGATTATCTGCAACCCTGAATGTGAATTACTACTAAAAATATGTAAATATTTTGTAAGGTGTAATTCACTTTAATTACTCAATTAAGTATCAGACAGTTTAAAAAAATGCAATTCACTTTCTTGCCTAAAATATTGTAGTGATTCTACGTGTGTTAGGAACATAACAATTGAAATAAGGGCAAGTACTTCCTGACATATTAAAGATTATTGAAAACCTGCGTATTGTGTTTTCAAACTTGTCTTTCCCCTTTTGTCATGAATTTCAAGACCCATCTTCAAGTAGAAACTGCAAAAATTACTTATCAGTCTTTCATTCTAAAAACCTACAAGCCGAACAAATTGCATTTGATTCTCATCTCATCTCCACCGGCTTCTACATTACTACATAATTGTCACTATCTTAACAGGACTGACTTGTATAATACGACAAACTGTATCTCACCGGCACTACCTTGTAAAACGGGACAGACACCATCTCAACATGACAAATCAGCAAACGTTTCAGCACCTCAGCTCCGCAACGATAATATTTTCCCGGCAAAGTGCGCCCCGGCGCTTCTGGATCCGCATCTGCGACGCGCGCTTTCCGGGCGCACGTGTGCAGCGGCGCAAGATGCGCCGAGGCGCACGCGCGCTTTAGCGCGCGCGCTTTATGGTGGGGGGGGGCAGCAGGTCGCTGGAGCGGCGCGTGTGTCATGTCAGTAAAGTTAGCGTACCCATTTATCACAATATTGAAAAATTGTATTCCATAATTTTGTTCTAATTAAAGACTAATTTATACCCAAATTTAAAAATTTTCTACTAATCCCTGACATCGAAATATTCAACACTAAACGTGGGTACGCTAACCTAACGTTAAGTTAGCATACCCACACAAGAAAAATGCAGGATACATAAAAACTAAATGTACCAGACGTATGCTCGAATTAAAGACTAATTTATAACCAAATTCAAAAATTTTGAAAATTTGTGCAACATCGAAATATTTAACACTAAAAGTGGGTAATCTAACTTAACGCTAAGTTAGCGTACCCACATTTAGTGTTGAATATTTCGATGTTGGGGATTAGTAGAAAATTTTTAAATTTGGGTATAAATTAGTCTTTAATTAGAACAAAATTATAGGATACAATTTTTCAATATTGTGATAAATGGGTACGCTAACTTTACGGACATGCGTGTGTCGTGACGTTAATGACCGCCGCGATGGCCGGCCCTCGCGGTGAAGAGCGCGGCGGACGACTCTGGCGGCGGCGCGCGACTCTGGCGGCGGCGCGCGTGGACCAAACTGAACCTAAGAGGTACTACAACAGCACGTACTTTCTCGTGTTACTTGTAACTTTTGCGATTTCGAAAATTCGGGGAGATCGACGAAAATCTGACCTGTACATTTTTTACGGTCGTAATTCGCACTTTCCCATTGATTGATTAGTGGTTCAGGACGCGTCAACTGCTAAGGTCATTAGTCGGTTAATGAGCGCCGCGATGGTCATCCTTCCGACTTTCTGGAGGCGGTGTGAACCAAATTCCAAGGGGCACAGCGCATATTTTCTGGTGTTACTTGTAACTTTTGGACGTTTTCGAGAATTCAGAGAGATCAACGAAAATCAAACTCTGTCCACTTTTTACGTCGTGCTTCGCACGCATTGATTGATTAGTGTTTCTGGACGCGTCGACTGCGAAGGTCATTAGTCCGTTAATGACTGGCGTGATGATCGTCCCTCGCGGCGAAGCGGCGCGGCGGACGCTGAGGAGCGCAACAGTTTCTAGCGGCGGCGGGGACTATATTACACCAAAGAGGTGCTACTACTTATGTCACTGCAGCGTCTCTAACCGAGAGGTTCTAGTGATGGGGTATCAACGTTGGCAGAATTGTCGACACTAGCTAGATAGCTACTGTAGGTAGAATTCAGTTGCTGTCTGAAGAAGAATTTCAGCATCCGGCTGCTCTGATCTGTAGATTTCCGTGATTTCTCCGATCAACAGTAGGCAAACGCCGGAAAAGTGCTCTACCAAAAGGTTCACAAATCACGCGCGATCTTTCCTTTCTCTTCCTTGCCCTATTCTCTCGACTTAATGACATACTAACACTTACGTCAACTACACTTCCACATTTGAAGGGAGTCCAGCCAGGAGCTTAGAGCACGTTCCGGGTGGGGAGGTACCACACTGGTGAGAAATTCCTGCTAGGAGAAAACCATGCAAACTGACGTGTAGTTCGGCGCTGCATCTTATCAACCAGCGGAGAAAGATAACCGCCACCTCCCGTGAAAAGAATGCACTACACTTGCGTAGAATATGACCAAAGCAATTGTCGCGCCCGAGAACGCTAATCAAATAATTAATCTATCTCTATCGTCAATTCAGGGAGATCAACGAATATCGGAGTTGCGCATTTTTTTACTCGCGTAAGCGAACTGTCCGAGAAATATTTCTTTTTAATTGAGCCGTTTTTTAATAAAATTGGCATTTAAAAAAGCCTTTTTTCACGCAAAAGTGCGTGAAAACTACTCGTATTTAAAAAGAATTGTCACACGGCCTCATTTCAAGACATAATTTACTGGAATAGATTCCGTTAATAAAAATACTGTATCTTCAATTTTGCAGTTGTGGGAAAACGTAAAAAAAATAACTTTTAAAATTTTCGTAAAATTAGAGAGTTTAACGAAAACCGTACCCGCACCATTTCAGTAAACGTAAATTGCTTTATTCGAGAAAAAAATAAAAGAAATAAATTGGAGTCAATTTTGAAAAAAAAGATCTGGAGGCGTCATTTGAAGTTCTCCCAAAAATTAAAATATCCGTGTCAAACTCGAGATGCCGGGGCATCAGTCCGATCGATAGGGGAGTATCATTTTTATTAAAAATCTTATCGTATGGTTTAGCCGTTTGCGTGTTGTTCTCAGACAAAACAACGAACGGACAGATCGGACAGGAGTGGACGGGCGGACGGATGTTTGCCATAAACTAAACTTTCGGTATCAAGGTCACACAAAATATTGATTCGGTCTATGCAACATGTTAGCAAAAGTAATTAACTACGCATATGAAAGAGAATTATTCACTTTTTCTGAATCGGAGACCCGCAAAAAAAAAAAAAATCTGTTGGAATATCACAATTTTTTGCTACAGCATTACAATAGTTTCAAGAAGGGTTCCTATTCTACAACATAGGGATATAAAATAATAATAAAATATTTCGTATTAAAAAATAATTAAACATAAATAATAAATAAACGAGAACAGGCGGCGACGAGCTTTAAAGCAACGCCCTACAGCTCGCACGAACTGGTGATTGGGATATCACGAGATCGTTCCCCGCCAAGTGCCGGAAATTTGCCTGATGAATTTAGAGACGGTGAATTGCCTGCCGGAATCAAATTTGAAGACAGACTGCTCTGATTAGTGGCTTCCTTAGTTAACCTTTTCGCTCCCAAGTGAATGCAGAACGGTGTACTGATTAACGATGACTGAAATTCGCGAGTTCAAGTCCCACCGACGGGCCTCCCGCCGTGAGGAAAGGGAGAGGGAGGGATGCGAGGAAAAAGAACTGTCAAAGTTGGTCATTTCTTGTCTCTCGATGCCGATCCAGCTAGTTGGGCGGACTAGTACAGCGATCTTCTCAGCTGCCCCAGTCTCTTTCTATCATTTTGTAACGAAACCTCGGATTGCTTTTCTTTCACAACTCTCTAACGGATGATTCCAGCAGCTTCTTCATTTGTAGTCGACGCGCCAGCGCCGCGTGCAGGCTGCGTGTACTCACCCGCTGATCCCAGAGGATCATCCCGCTCACGCAGGGCGCGCAGATAAAAATACCGGCGCAGCCGACGCGCTCCAGCCTCCCATTGTCCCCCGCACGCATGGAATGCATGCGTAACGCACGCCCGCACGCCCGCCGGGATCCAACGGACAATCTCTGCCTGCGGGGGACTCTTGGAGCAGAAGTCATAGCTGCTACTTGAGGCCCTTCTTCAGCAAACAGAGGCTGACTACATTCAGCTTGTAACAGCTTGTAACAGTAAATAACCGGGAAAAGTTAAGGAATGTTCAGAAATACTACAATGTATAACTCCATTTATAATATATAATTATATAGTGCATATTTACTGATGAGTTATAGTTAGTGCTGAATATATTAAAATCTTACAATAGTTAATAACTGTTATATTTATTAATAGGTCACAAATCTAAATAATGACAAGTACAAAATTCGCGAAGGTACTTTGAAAAAAATTAATGAGTGAAAAATGAAGATTGTTAAGATTCGCTTTCAATTTTATTTCAGTTCTTGCGATGATAGTCAAACACAAAGCACAAAAATCTATTTTAAAAAGCTTGCTTAAAAATTCAAGATTCATTTTCACAATAACTTTATGTTATAATAATTGGATTGTATTATTTTTATGCATACTTTTTAATTTGAATTAAATTGACTAATTATATTTTCTTGCTCTCCTCTTGAGTATTTATGATGTTAGATTCTTGACTATACATAGGATTTAAGGAAAGAGAGAAACTGTAGCTTACAAGTCTCGATTTTCATTCCTTAAATAAAAATAATAATCAAGTATAAAATTTAAATTTAAAGAACAAAATCGTTCTTGAAAATACCGTTGTGTCTTAAACACCATTGCGTCTTATATACCGACATATAGGTAAGTGATGTCTCACGTGAAATGTTGATCTTGAAGATTGTGACGTTTTGTTGTGCTGTGTCTGTTTCGTCAATTTTCTGCATACATTTAGCATTGTAAGTAGCTATCGGGAATTGATGTGATGTAGATCGTTATGTGCAGTAGGATACAAAATGCTCAGATGTACAAAAAATGAAGTATATAGCAGTGTAGTAGAATGTAGAATAGAGACCAAAGTAATATTGATAGATGAGAAAGGAACCGACATGTATAGTCTGCAAGTATTTTTGACTTTAAGTTTCAATTTAGAGTCGAAACGTAGGCACGTAACGTTTTCTCGTGTCAAGCATCTTCGCGTCTTGGTAATTAACATTTCGTAGCTATCCCTCAGAGTGGAAGAATGTATTATCTCCTTCAGATATCTTATTTGATTAATATCTAGTTATTAATTGATTCATATCTAATCAAAATAGGCGAAATTAATTATTAGCAAAATTGAGGACAAAAAGTAGACTCACGGCTGGTTTGGAGGCCGAATAAAGAACATTGCTGATTGATGACCTTCTGTGTGAGAATTCAAGATAACTAATGTGACTTCTCTTTGAAAATGAGAGCTCTTCATAATTTGAAATAGTTTTCTTTAGACATACACTGAATTAGGTGCTTGGTTTGCATGGTGATCCTTGGTGCTCTAATTTGTAGAACTAATTTTGACTAGATCGTTTTAAGGATTTTTTTTACATACATGCAAATGTTTCATATCTGAATACGACGCTCTTTATTAGGTATTAAATACAAAGCAAATGTATTCAATTCTTTATTTTATGTACGTCGAAGAATCTTTGAAAAACAGGTGACGTGATCAATAGATTGACGTGATAGGATTAAGCACACTTGGTAAACTGTTTCAAAAGACATAACAGAAATGTGGCACAAATAATAATAATAATAATAATTTAAATGATTCTTTTGGCAATTTTCCGAAAAATATAAATGGAAAAAATTATTTGAAATCTTGTGAAGATGTTACGGTCACTCCATGTAAAAATCTAAATTTAAATAACAATTCAGTCACTGAACTATATAAAATAAGCTTTAATGTCATTGAACTGTATAAAATTTCCTCCAAGTTTTACTAATAGTTTATTTAAAAATATCCGTTAAATGTTTGTTAATATATCAAAAATTCTCTTTTTTACGAGGCGGTAATAGTGCCTGCCAAATATTATTTTGATTATTTTTTTTGTCTTTTGTCGAACATCTATTTAATTTTTTTCATGTTATCGTCAATTATGAAATTGATGTTAAAAAAATTGGCAGGTGAGAGAAGATGGCATAGCTTTGGGGATTTTCGAAGACTTTTAATGTTTATTACATTAATAATTTTGCGAACTGAATATAAGTTATATTTTTGAAAATAAAAGCTCCGTTTTTAAAAACAGTTTCATTTACAATTTATTTAAAACAAAATAACTATTTCTTTTATGTTTTAAACAAATTGCTAATTAAACTGTCTTTTAAAAAAGGTATGTTTTGTTTGAATAAATTTTAATGTTTCCTCAAGCAAATTTTAAAGATTATGTCTCCATGATGTTATTATGTGTCTTTATTTCGGAAGTTGCTTGAGAATGTTAACCAATGTTGAGAAAAGTAGTATTGGTAGCAGATCTTATTTCTCCAATGAGTGGATGCCAGCCTTTGCTGAAGCTGAAGGTCGATGCTCTCTCGGAGTGCTCTCTTGGCTTCGAAGCTATAGGACGGCTGTGGATTGCTGTACACCTCAAAACCGAGTTCCGATTGGAAGTTTTCTTCGAAAATATTCCATGCATTCATGCATGACTGTCCGCCAATCTGTGTGAGACGGAGCTCACTTCAGCTTTGACCCGCCTTCACAGCGTTTGCTGTGGAGTATCGTATAGGGTGGAAGAGAGTGATGGGGAAAGTCTTCTGTGGGTCTTGAAGCGGAAGAATCTTAGAATTCACGTAGAGAGATGTGGGAGGATAGATCTTTAGAAGACGATGTAGAATAGAGTGAGATGTCAGATGGTTTAAAGGAGATGTCAGGAGCGGAAAGGGAGCATTTGGCAACTGAAAGAATATAAAGGTAAGGAAAGAACATTTCGAACACCAATTTAACACGTAGATAGAGGGCCGTCTAAAAATAAAGCCAAACTAAATGAAAAGATTAAAGAGATGAATAAGAAGATAAAATAATAAAAACGGAAAATATAATCAAATGTCCTTAACTGAGGTAGAGAGAGGGTGGTGAGAGAGAGAGAGAGAGAGAGAGAGAGAGAGAGAGAGAGAGAGAGAGAGAGAGAGAGAGAATTTACATAAATAAAGATAAATAAAATTTACGAATATTGTACATTGATTAACTGCAAATTTCGGGGTGTATTTATTTTTTAAAGATTCTTCATGTTATTTTTATTAACTTTCATATCGTTTTCGTACTTTGATTTGTATGAAAAATAATAAATGAATGCAAAAACATGTACGAGTAATTATATTTTAGGAATAATAATGTTAATTGAGGAATGATAATAATCCAGTTATATTTTATGCCTAAAATAAAACGGAGCTGTGAAGAGAATGTGAGTAATATGAGTAATGTGTAATGAAAACGTGAAAATGAGAAATACATCGCTAACTACGTACACCGAGTTCAACTTGTTAAAAGTGAAACATTTTAAAGAAAGAAAATGTGTGGAAAGGTCTTTGAGAGATGACGACGCAAAAGTAGAAATGAAATGACAATAAAAATTAAGTTTGGAAATGCTTGAAGTGAAGTGATGCTGGAAAACATTCTGATAAGAGAGAGTCAGATAAAAAACATGTGAAAGAAGGAGATAAAAAAGGAAGAGTGAGAGAAAGCAAGAAAGGAAGAGTGAGAGACAGGAAAAAAGGAGGGGAAGGGAGAGAGAAAAAGAAGGGGAGGAGAGAGAGAGATGACGGCGCACCCGTAGGACGAAAGCGAATGTCCCCGCTGACAGAAGTCCTTACGTCCGCCCTTGGAGGTGAGGCCCGGGCGCGCGGCGGGGGGGGGGGACTTCCCCCGAGGGACTTGGTGGCGCGGGAGGTCGCGTCATCCGCACGTTCCGGCCGAGCGAACTTCTCCTCGGAAAGAGATTTGTTCCCTTCGGCGGCCGGCGCCCCGCCCCGCCCTCGCTCTTCTCCTCCTGCGGCAGGTGGGCTGCGCGATTTCCCTGCCCGCTCAGCTGCGGATGAAGCAAGCCGCCGAAGGCAGGCGATTCACAGCTTGAAATTCCTTCTGTCAATGACTCGAGTGGTGACAGTAATTGTCGTCTTAACGCAATTTCAGTACTACTTGAGATTCCAGTGTGAAGAATACCTCTGTATTGCAGAAGGCACAGACATAGAGGGATGAATAGCTACGAGCAATTGTTCCTGAATGTTCCTCATATATGTTAAAAGCGTATGTACTTCATTTCTCGGGATGTCACGTAGGGTAGGAAGTTGTAACAGCAGCCTTGTAATATTGTCAGTTTAGTATTTATCTTCCCTATCGTTTTAGTAGAAGCTCGAAGTTCCGAGTATTAAGATTGAGCACCAAGAGTACTTAATATTTAGCGACTTTTCTATCTAATGGTAGTTCCGTGCGTTTATTGTGCGATGTTTTGTAGTCTGCATCTATTAAAAATAATGAATCAGTATACCAGGTCAGAAACGCCCCGTGGAAGCCTTATTCTCAGTTGCTATTGATTATATATAGCTAGTGTCAATAAATAGTTTTTAATTTAGATCTGCAAATCCTCTGTAAATGTTACCTACTTCCTTCCCTGCACATCCCGTAAACCTGTTACCTGCGGGTGGCCGGGCCCTCTCCCCGACCGTCATGCGTCTGGCACCTATAAATGAAGGCCTAAATCCTCGGGCTCCTTCTCGCACGTGCACACTAAATGCCCAGTCTCTGCCCTGCATTTCGACGAAGAAACGAAATACTATCTAAACACGTTTCATGCCTTCTCAGCGAACCCTGGTTGAAGCATTCTCCTCAATTCCGCGGGGCCCCCTAAACGTACAATATGCAGGGTACCCGCCTAATAAGAGCCGATCGGAAGCCAGCGTCGCCGCACACGGTGGAGGCGTCGTATATACATGTGAGCGATGTCTAGGCATAAACTTTTACTGATCTACAAAATACGATTGCTGCGGTAGCGAATTATTTTCATCGAAGTTGACTTTTAGGGAAAAAGTCTCCTTGGCTGTAATATATTACCCTCCTAAAAGGCAGCTAGATAAGCGGACAAACCATTGCATCTGCGATACAATTTCTATGTACACGTTATTGTATGGGGTTAACTTTAATCATAATTGTTAAAGACTTCTCCCTCTGCAGAGCGTTTTAGCGCGGTTTTTCCAACAGGCAATGTGCCTCGAAATTTTACCTCTAGACCAACAAACCCACTCAAAGACATACAGAAAGCTTGGATGATCATATTATAGTGTCTAATGTAAACAAGTTCGAAAACACGGACAATTCAGTCCCTGGGATTCAAAAACACAGACTAATTTATCTTGTTTTAACAAACCTAAAGGCCCTAAATACTCACTACTCACATAACTCAAGATACCGCACTTTTCAAATTTGATAAGCAAGCATTTATTATTAGATGATTGGCACTTCATGGCGCCTGTATCACGGAAGAAGAAATACTGGATGATTAAATAAATATTTTCACTAACTTGAATAACACAGCTCCTACGCCGGTCATGCGCCTTTAAAAATTTCGCGTGTAACATCGTCTCCTCCCATGGTTCCTGCTGAAATCGAAATTTAATGAACCGATCGTGACGGCAGCGTTTGCAATTTTTCCGGGAAACTAATGCAAACACTTAAAAACAGTACAAAATGCTCAGAAATTTATTACGCAGAAATGCCGCAACGCTAAAAAATAAAATTAGCCACACCACCTCGGCGAGAAACAGCGACCGAGAACGATCTGGAAAATTGAAAATCTAGGAAATAGGCAAAGGTCCCCCAAAGAAGCGAATATACCCTTAGAATCACTAAATCACAGGTTCATAAACAGCGTTCCTTTTCATTTGACAGTAACTTGAAAAAGCAATCTCTTTGTTTCTCCAAAACGCAGAAATAAGAATCCACGAATAAATTTTTTCTTTTCGTCCGTTGAACATCAGGATATAATAAAATCGTTCATTAGTCTCAAATCAAATCTTCAGGTCCGGGATGGTATATAATGCCAACTGCTAAAAAATACTTTAGATGTGACGTACCAATTAACCCACGAAATCGTAATCTCACTAAATGAGCGGAACAATATCCCTTATCCCAGCTGGACAGACTGCGCTCGTGCACCTATCCCAAGGACAGCATCAACAAAACCCTATTAATACGCAAGTAGCATCACTCCAACTATCCTAAAGTACTCGAAAAAGTCGTCGGAAGCAAAACTGAACAGTAATTTCGAACAAATCACTTTTTTTAAACGATACAGCAATCAGGTTTTCGTTCCGGGCAGAAATACAGGAACCGCGCTACTAAACGTCATTGAAGACGCCGAGAACAGCATAGATTCAGACAGTAATATAACTATTTTGGGTTCGTCTGGATTTCAACAAGCATTCGATCAGTTAGATCAATCGACATCCTGCTCGCTCAAACTAAAGATCATGGGATTTGCACGCCCACGTGTAAATGGTCTTAATTCTGTAACTTCCAGGAAGCCCAAAGAGTGGTTTCCGGGCCGTAGCTTAAGGACTGAAGGCTTAACCGCTGGAGTTGATCAAAGGCACATGTGTTGGGCACTGGCCTTTTTAATTATGTAATCGTGGGAAATGCACTTAAATATTGCAGTCACCAAATGTAATCGGAATGATCTCCCGATATATCTACAGTGGCACGTCTAACCTCGGTTTCACTCGGACAAAAATAATTGAAGATTGATAGGGTAAACAAC
Source organism: Gryllus bimaculatus (assembly GCA_017312745.1). Lineage (NCBI taxonomy): Eukaryota > Metazoa > Arthropoda > Insecta > Orthoptera > Gryllidae > Gryllus > Gryllus bimaculatus. Next base: position 1,288,142 of record BOPP01000133.1, read on the forward strand.
TGGCAAAGAAAAAAGCGGGGGTCCCCCCTTTAGGCTTACAATTAAACCCAACAAATCACTAGTGCAAATGGTTATCACTGCGAATGCACTGATGATATAAAATTTCATCTCTCCTTTGCCTATATAATTTATATAAATGCACCATTTTACCTGTGGTTGTTCCTGAAGTCAGAAAACTT
>BOPP01000133.1:1289797-1345172 GCA_017312745.1 Gryllus bimaculatus
CGGTCGGGGTGACGAATTCTTTGAAGAAATCTGATTATATTATTACACTATAACATTGTAATGATCCCAAGAGACCTAAAGAAACTTTCTGGACGTGGTGCCAAAATATTAAAAATGCTTCGACATTGAGATTCCCGTAGATAAAGAAACAACAACGTTTACCGGCTCTTGGAACGGAAGCGCTCCCGTCCCCTCCTACAACCTGTCCCATAGAGTGCGGCACGCGAACTATTCAGCGCCTTTGGCGAACACCGGGGAGGAGGCGAATGAAGGACGCGCCCGACGCGGGGCGGCACCGTGTCCCGCGACTCCTCCGCACTTTTATTGCTCCCCGCTGCGTCGTAACGGCGCCGCGCGGCCCGAAGTTGGGGCCCGAACGACGCTGCGGCCACCGCAGCTCCCCCAACCACCCCACCCCCGCCCCAGCACCTCCGGAAGAGCATCGAGCCCTCGAGTGGCGAGACAACAGGAGAGGGGCTGCGTTTTTGTCGGAGGTGGGTTAAGAAGACTAAGCATGTGATTGGTATCCCTGCTGGTTGTGGGTGTTAGTGACTGTTTCAGTTACAAATGTTGCACAACATTTTTGGATGCAAAAATTATAACACATTTCAAATATTTTTTTTATTCCCATTATATAATTTCGTCATTTGATGGCTGCAACCCGTGCATAATGATACTCATTACGATACAGATTTCATTATGATACAGGTTCTTGACCAATCGCAGAGAAGTTGACAAGCCAAGTTTTGATAATTAATCATTGAGAATCGTTCTACTATATGTTTCGTTACATTGTGTACATTAAAATTGCATTTTTATTATGATTGTCAGTTTTAATTCCTTTTATTAGTAGTAGTAATTGTTTGCATGCAATATTATTTAAAAAATATTGGATTGCAATTTCACTTTGATTCTATTTGTCTAGCGAAGTGGTAAGCCAAAGCCACCTGTGGCGGGGTAGGGTAGAGTGGCTGCCCGCTAGGATGCCTTGGATGAACCATGCACCTCATCTGCTACAAAACGATTCAATGTAAAATTGATGACATACGTTAAATACTTATATAATCTTCGAGATCTCAATAGTCTCGTCATGCTAAGGGCCACTTATGGCTTTATTCTGACTCGTATTGCTGTTTTACGTCTTTGGAATTATCACTGCACGCAGACACAGAACACACACACACGCGCGCGCGCACACACACACACACATACACACGGGACAGAATCGGTTTGCCAGGTGCAGCCTCCGTGGATCCAATCAGTCTCTCCATGTCTTCCGTGTACTCACGAGCTCATAACGGTTATGGTACATGCTGTATTGGAAAATCGTAGGTCGTGAGCAGCTTAGTAGTGTATTAGAAGAAGAGAGACAGACGACATCATGATGACGCGGGAATCTCAGGGATTGTGTTGGTTATGATTTCAGTGCCAGACTGGACTTACTTGGAAAGGAGGAATGATTTTGATGTGCAGATAATTATGAAGATATGGTATAAATGTTAAAGGAGAAATAACAGATTGAGAAGCAGCGGGAACGGGAGAACCCCCAGAAAAGATGCTGCTAGCACTGTTTGCCCACCACTAACGTCATGTGGGCAAACCGTATGTTTTCCCATGCCTCTCATTCCACTATTGCTCTATCATTCAAAGTATACATATATTCCCGCCGAGGTGTCTCAGGGCGTCCACTGATGGCACTTCACTGCCTCAGACCGGCACATCCTAGGGTTAGAGACACGACGGTGGCAGAAGTTTCGACATTAACTAGGTACATTGGTCGAATTCAGGTTTGGTATAGCGGCTGGTTGATCCAATAGATAGTTTCCACAGTTTCTCCGATCAACACCAGGAGGATTTCCTAGCAGTACCTTAACAAATGGACCACGGATCGCGCCCGACCTTTCCTTCTTCTTCCTTGTTCTAATACCATTCCTTTCTTATACACACTTCCATGCACTGAATTTCCACACTTCGGGAGACCAGTCGGGAGCTTAAAGCGTGTTCCGGTTGAGGCAGTGTCCCGTTTGTGGGAGATATCTGGATAGAGAAAACCTCACAAACCAAAATGTAGGTCGGCGCCGGGTCTCCCCATCCAGAGGTGCAAAAACACCGCCAAATCGCGTGATAATGGCATGCACTACACTTACGGGACTAATGACCATATCCGATGACGCGCCTGTGAACATGATATAGTCAATCGGTAAATCAAATTATAAATCATTATCATCACCACCCATCCGTCAAAACATTTATATCCACAACTCAGGATTACAATGAACAATTGTAGTAGATTAATCATTTTCTCTCTATGGCTCCTTTGTTTCTAAAGGCGATGCCAGAGTCTTTCGATGTGAAGTGAGCAGACCAAATGCAAGTGGGAGGATAGTCTTCAAGTCGCGCAAGTCAGCAAGGAAGATGGCGCGCGGCCCAGGACTTGATGTTTAGGAGATTATTCTGACATCCGCCTCGAATTAATTGGAGAAAACCACGTCAACTGCCTATCAGAGCAGCTAGCTTCCTTTAGGGTAGTTCAAAATTACCTTCAGACTCGCAATGTGGGGTTTTTGCTTTTAATAATCTTTATATATATGCGAAATATATGTGAACATCGGCGCAGCCGTAGATTTTAAGTCAGTTTCTAAGTCTATTTTAAGTCTGAAGGGATCACAAAATTATGAAACACAGTCCAACTGTAGAATGCAAAGAATACATTAAGACATACATTTTGTTACAGGACAATATTGTCTGCTTAAGAAGTGACGTGTTATATTAGACGCCTAGCGCAGGATAATACGGGCAGAATTAAGCTTGTTTCCAAAGTGACGTATGACCTTGAATCACAATTTTTCAGGAAGGAACATTATTCATTTCACCTCTCAGCCTTTTAGTTTAATATCGGATGCAACAGTTTTCGGATACCGTTTAACATAGGAGGAACACAATTTCTGAACACAATATTTGGCAGCAGGATCGAGAAGCGTCTTAGTAATAACCAGAAAACAAACGGAAATGGTGATAAGTCGCTTTCGATTTAAGCTTTTGAATAATGAATCGGTGAGTGATGCTGAGTGCGACACTTTTGCTCTTTTCCGAGAACATCGTTTTGGAACCACCTGACCCCCTTCGTCGGCATCTGACCGTGGGCATCCAATGTTCTGTTGCGGTTCTGGGACGGGTCGTGTTTGCAGGTGGGAAAGCGCTCACGTTTTTGCAAGAAGAGACACACGACTTGTCATTGTCATGAACCTCACTTTCAGAGTTCCGAAGGAAATTTTGAGTCGCCTATGGCATTGGCGATTAGGCAAAAGAATTTTCTGATCCAGCTCTTTCACCACTGTCAAAAATTCGCAAATCTTTGAACTCAAACCCATTCCTTCTTCATAGTTTCTTTTGCCCTCGAATCTATATATAATAACATAACCAATTTTATTGTTTTAGGTGTAAATTCTTAGATTATTTTTAGACACAACAATTAAAAACGATCTGATCGCTCAAATATTTACATTGACGATATCTCTCACGTTTTCCTCACATTATGTTTAATGAGGAAAACCTAATTCAAAGAAATTTCCTCGGAAATATGCCATCATTTTGTGTCCATGCTTTTCCGTTATCTTTGCCTTTCATTTCCTATCTGACTGGGCTACACCACCTACCAGGGCTGACCATTACCTTTGCAACGTTTTCACCGTTAGAAATTGCCGCTTTGTAGATATGTACGACACTTCCAGCGATAGCCAGTGCTTGTAAGTCTTTCTTAGTAGTATTACAAGAACTGCCCACGTGCGAATGTGGGTAGTTTAAGTGTGAATGGCGACGCAAACAAACACACACATTCGATGAAAGCCTCTTCGGCTCCTTCGATTTGAAATTAGCTTTTAATATTGTAATCGTATTCATCTCTTACTCTCATAGAAAACTGTGTTGATGTCCATGTTTTTTTACCACTCCCTAGTCTATTTTATTTACCATAGTGTTGTTATCTTGTATTGAAGAGCAGGCAAATTGATTTAGGCAGTTTTCAATACTACTATTAGTTTGTCATGCGAAAGATCTTTCGTATAACAAATACATTCTACGGAAAATAAGTGAATACTTATGAAACTAAATGACTGCTAATGATTCTTAGGTTTATATACTTGGAATTGTTTTAATTTATTATCTATTAGTCACCGAAAAACTTATGAATATTATAAGGCTCTGCCCTGCATCACAGTATTTATAGAAACAAATTTGTTTTTCTCTACAAAAATATTGTGGAAATTTAGCGGTATCCAGATTTTTCATTTGCGTGTGTTCACGATTATGTCTGTTAACGTTTTCTGCGACAACAAATTAAAAACTTACTTAGTAGAAGTGTTGATCCGTGGATGTATCAAGAGTGATATCGCATCATGAGGACCACAGTTTTTAGGAATAGTCTGCAGCGGGACTTGTCTCGTCCGCCACTCGATTTTATAACTACCGAACGATGTGCGCAGTAAAAATCTCTATAAACGAAACCGTTACAGCTTTCGCTCGAGCTGCACCTCCCCCGCTATAACAATCTCTCTCGGCTGCTTAGTTTTCCCATAAAACGTGTGCAAGTATCGGCAGACGTTGTTTTTGGTAAACCTGGTACTGCATTACGGTAAGGTAAGCAATTTGTTTGTTATCCTCTGAGCTTCAAAAGTACTCATTCGACCAAGATCTAAGATACATATGGTGTAACGCGCCTTCAAATGAATATTGCGTGAAAAAAATGGAGGTGATTGTTTAAGGAAGTGGTAGTTGTGTATCAAGAGATTTATTTTATTATGGCGTATGTGTGATAAAAAATTTAATGGTCTTAACATTATTATTTCTTAATGTATGAGAATTAGAAAAAAAATTGCATTGTTCTTGGAGAACATTTTATTTGTAGATTTACTACTTAAATCATTTTGTCATTATTTGAATAAAACGTCTATTTTATCCGCTGAGTGAATCAATAGAAGGAAATATCTGAATTTAAATTTTGTCAGCTCATGTTCTCAAAGTCCGCTTCACCAGATATTACCAGTTTTCCTCTTGTCAATGAACCTTAATATAGCAGAAGTACCCAACTCGTCACAAAGTGATTCTTGCTAATCATTATCTGGAATGTTATTGAGTATCACAACATACGTTTTCTTGTGACGTAGATAGAGATTTCAGCCTTTGACCTATTTTGTCCTCATATGTCCTTCCATGTTTTGAAGATAGAAAAAGTCTCACTAAGATAGAAATTGGCCCCAAACCATGCATCAATTTTGCCATATTTTAATCATCTGAACAACACCAACGTTCTTTAACTTCTTATTATTTTACTGATCATACATTATGACTAAAAAGTTAAAAGTAATCACTTTTCATAAAAACCATTTGTATTTCCCAGAAAACCACTAGATTTAAACCCTTATGATCTACTATCTTAGTCAAAATCTATTTCAACAAGTTTTGGTAATTTTCTGAAAATCTTGTATTGTCACTAATCTTCAGAATTAATCCAAATATTTTCATATCTCTGCAACATCAAATGAAAACACACCCATCATTATAATTGATTCTTCGAACGCCAAACATTAAGTCATGCCTCTGATGGGCGACTCATTACGGGAGAAAGCAGACATTAGTACAAACTTGCGGCCTGTAATAGCAAAAATGCTGGCGTCGTGAGTATAGATAACAGGGCCCTGAAGCAGCAAAAATTGACTCTTTAGAAAACCTTCATTTTTCAAAATTTGTAAATTGTCATTCCAATATAAATATAATTTTTGAATGAATGTATACAGTGTATATAGATTTCAAAATGAATAATGTATCGTAAAATTGAGTATCGTACATAAATTGTTAGATGTATATGTTAGAAATATAAAGATGCAATTCTGTAATTAGCTAGTTGTAAGATACAAGAGTGAGAGGTTGTGTGCCAAAATGTTACGCATTAAAAGCAAAAACGTACAAACCCCTGATAGGCAGAACTGCCGAGAAGGAAGGAAATAATTTTAAAAAAGAAAAAAGAAAACACACATGCGAATACTGAAGGTTCTTCCTTCCTCGTCCATGATGCCAGATGTAAACAGTGACGCACTGAGTGTGAGTATACAGACGTAAAAACAGGTAACATAAATTAGGGATTAACATAATCAAATATTTGAAGTTCTTAGTCAAAATTGTTTCATCGTTTTAGTATTTCCAGTCTTCTTCGATATCCACCGACACAATTTACACCTTTCATATTGCCAGACGCTGCGTAGTTTTTCGCCAATTGATGCGTACATTCAAAATGAAATCGATTACTAGGCGTGAAGTGGTTGATTTTTTTCATGCAATGAGTTGTGCATTGAGATATCTAATCTTTCTCAAATCTTTTCCTTATTTTTGTACAAACGGCATACTACTTGTAAATGGTTCACAGACACATTGCGACTAAACAAACTGGAATTTTCTCTTTCTGAATCATGTAGGTAACTTCTGCATATAAACGTTGAAAGAAATGAATGGCAAAGGAAGAATTCATTTCTATTAAAGTGAGATTTTATTTTCTTTCTGCCATCAAATTTCGCTGTTTAATGTTAAGATCTTTAATTGGATTGTTGGTGAAGTAGATACCTTTTTTTTATTTTGATCAATAAATAGAGATATTGTCAGGTATCAATATTGATACCTGACAATATCTCTATTTATTGATCAAGTTAAGATCTTTATGATTATCGTGACGTTAAGATCGGGAGATATATTGGTAAGTCTATAAATAAGTCCGAATGGGATACATTTGAGGTGATGGTTCCCATGTTTCTGGTTCTTTTCTTTACAAGTATTCCATGAATGGTATTTAGATTACACAAATTGTGAAATAATTTATGCCTCTCACTCTCTCGACACTAAGCTCTCTCTCTCTCAGGGTTCTAGTTTAGATCTCTACTTGAAGCTGTCGCAGCAGGATTAAGGGATAAAGTTTTGCGCTGACATTTGAAAACGAAAATTACAGTGACGAATGAATTCAAAATAAATAAATTAATATCGTAAATAATAATAATAATAATAATGAGTATTTTACAAAATTAGTAAAATAAAAGGGAAATGAAATAAATGAAGAAATAAAAAATAAAATTAGATTTTATGATGTCGCAGGATATTCTACAAAATTTGTGGAGGAAAACTGTTGTAATACGGAGAAAAATGAAAACGTGCATTTCTGTGCACAAACATGTCCACCTGGGAATCCAACTGCGATATTACTCAGAGGCGGTAGCTCACAGCTTTTTTTAACGGACACAGGTCGAAGGATTACAATGCCTCCATTCAGTCCGAAAAGGAATTCTCTCAAAATCTGCCAGAGAAACAGCACGAACAAATCTGACATTAGGAAAATTTAAAAATACAAGTTACATATGCCGACGTAGGAAAATGTGAAAAAAACACATTTTTAATGAGCCTAATCTGCCATTACCCAATTCCGTTGGTGAAGCTTATCGTTGCATTTTTCTTTCACACTAAGGACAGAGGGTGATTATTCCACCTTGGACTTGGTGAGTTTCTTCTCAACCTCGTTACTCGCGGATCGATCAACGAATTTGTATGATCGAAGAACAAGACAATATTGAGCGTGGGAATGAAATAGACTGCGCAACGTAACTTCGAAATTAATGTGTAAGCACGGTACAGTAAACCACCCTTTACGAGGATCTGGATTAAGAGACAATTTTTCTTCATCCGGCCCTTTTCGTTAGTTCCGATGACATATTACTTTTCCTGTAGCAGAAACTGTCAAATGTGAAAACTGTTATCGAAATAATTAAGGGAAGGGGAAATAATAAAGGGAAATTTTGAGAAGCTTACTCATAAACTTTTCTCTCTCCTTTATTCCCCCATATGGGAGTCGTTCGTCGACTCGCGAAGCAGGCCGCTTGCACCAATCCGATCTGCAGGTCATTCGCATGCCCCGTCGGCTCACGGCTCCTGTATGCAGGTCTGTACCCTTAACAATAGCCTGGCAGATGTCATTGTGGTTACCGAGACATGCTTGATCTTGATATGAGAGAGAAAAGAATTTTTGTGATTGAGCAAGATAAGTTGTGCGTGAAGCAGTCCGAGAAGAGCGACAGTAATCCTCAAGGAAATTGACATTTAGAAGCTAAAAAGTGAAATCGTAAAATAGAAAAATGAAAAGAGAACTGAAGCAAACTACAAATGAAGACATCAACTAAATAGTCTATGAATAATTTGTCAGCGTGGGGAAAAAATGACCTTATGATGAACTCCGTGTTACTAGAATATACTATTTGGCTTCAAAATTGGGTAAGGCTGAAACCAAAATATCTAATAATAGGTCGGAGATATTAACTAAAGACATTCAATCATTTTCACGATCATTATAATGACTGTTGTAAATAACAAAATCATCGAAGAGTGGTTTGGTAAATTTCCATCTGTAATTGATGAATATGAACTGGCGAGTGGTCGCGAGACTGCTCTGATTTTCCGAGTTCTATGAAATAAATTCTCATTTTTGAAGGGGGGAAAATGCGGAGGGAGAACAAAGACAGATAACAGTTGTTTATTAGAATCATCATTAGAATCAGGTAATGTCCACGCCTCATTGAAGATTTTATTTTTGACGTGATTTTAATGATTAATATTTACCTATTCATTGATTAACTAGATGTTAACGACTTTGTATTTCACTCCCATAATTCGCTTTCATAATTCCGTCTCAAAGTTTCCTCCATAAGAAAACGTCATTCAACTTTTTCCATATTTCCCTCGAAACCACGGTCCTCTTCTACTCTCCAGGTAAGTTATGCAGTGTGTACCGAGCTCAGTATTTAAGAAAATAACATCCTTGCCAGCAAAAACTATAAGAAAAAAAAATTATTTTCCTGGTCGGTTCTATGTCAAATGAGCTAGCAAAACCTTGGTGTTTTTAAAAAAATGTGCACGTGCAGAACTTTCCTGTTGAGTGAAGATTCAATAAAAAGTGTGAATGACGTCATGTACCTTGGAAAACTGTCTAACTGCTTTTAATGAAAGAATGAGAAAGCAAAAACCGACATATTTTGAATATTTCTTAATAACGCAACACATCTTTCTCACACAGAACTTCCCACAATGCAACTGCCTAGGTTCCTTCTTAGCCACGACCCACTAGATCAAAGCGCTTTCAGACTGTCAAAGTGCTCTATCGTAAGTTACAAATTAAATAGTTGCTTGCAAATATGAATTCTAGATCATCGTTTTTTGGACTTGCCAGAACCGTGTCTGTCACACAAGAAGTGATGTGGATGAGTCAAACAGTTAATAAGTTGTTATCAGAAACTATTACAAAATTATAAGTCAAAGCAGGATTTCCCAAGGGGGAAGTTACTTGTGCCGACCATGAGGATGATAAACAGAATTTACAAAACTACTAAAATAATGATTCATTCAATAGCTGCAATATTGAGAAAACGATCAACGTAAACAACGGTATGTCAATGGAATTACTCCAAATATCCACCAATGACAGAGTTTCTAAGTAGTCGGAAAGTAGAAAAAAAATGAATTAAAGAAGAAAATAGTGAATTGGTGGAAGAAATGTGTATAGTGAATACTTATCAATTTGCTGTCAAACATTAAAATGAACTGCAGCAATTTGCCCTTGATCGGAATGTTTTGGATATATTTAATCAGATCTCTCAGAAAAAAGTTTTTGTATATTTTCAATAAATTAAGCTTGCACTAGTGTGCAGAAATCTCTACTTTACTGGATGAATTAAAGAACTAATGTTTGCATGAATTCAAAATTAATGTAAAGTGATATGTAGCTCTATGTAGTTTTTTAAAATTTCATTTTAAACACATGTACCTCCCTAACCTTCATTTTTAGAACATCTTTTTTAAAAATGAATCGACCTAGTGCAGTTCCACTAAAGAGATGTATTACTCTAATAAAAAGTTCGCCCTCGTGTATCACGCTTTACGAAAACAGCAGTCGGATTCTATCTTAATTGAACGAGTATTGTTTACCAAAAACACTCAAAACCTTAGATTATTAAACGCGCAAAATTCAGTTCCAAAATTCTACCCCCATTGCCTTAGCAACAGTAGTAGAATTAAGATAAAAAATTTTAAGTAGTTGAATTAAAATTAACGATCTTTTTTGGTAAAACCCGATAATTAGAAATATGTGTACACTTCTAATAGAAATTTGCATCGAAAAGCAAGCTGTAGATTTTATATAATAGTTCTACTGTCGAAATAATCAAACCTCTGGCGGAACGAGAGCTGAAGAAAAAGTGCGCGGATAATACCTCAGAACTCTCCAGCGCGGCATTCTGGTGAACCTGAGAACCTTCGCGAGCGAAACAAGACGGCGGTGATGGAAACGGCCGGCAGTTGCGAGCGGTCGTTCTCCGAATTACGATCCGCTCCTCCTAAATTCGTCTGTAGAAGACGCCCTCGCTTTGCATATGAGTAATCGGAATGCATAAAATCCACCAAGTTTGAAGCCGTCTTCAAACGGGCGGAGCGCCAAACATAATAAAACCTCTGGGAAGCGTTTACGGGCCCGTATGTGTCATCTCGTCTCGTCTCCTAGCGGTCGCTCGGGGATGTGTCTCCTCGCCTTTAACCTCTCCTTTGCGACGCCAGCGCTCTCTGGTCGTGTGTTAGAGGCGACAGAAAACTTGCGACGCCGTGTGCTAAGGTGTTGCACAAACTTTCTCGTAGTACGGAAACCGGGAGAGGTTGCTAAGGACCACAAATGATGTCACTGCGATGCTTCTGACCGGGAGGTCCTAGGTTCGATATCCGACGTCGACCGGATTTTTGAAATTAACTTGATAGCTGGGTCGAGTACTGTCGTCTGGGGGAGAATTGTAGTGGCCAGCTGCTCTAACCATTAGTTTTCCGTGCTTTCTCCGATCAATATCATGGATACAGTCTTGGTTACGCGAGATGAGCCGTATAACTCTGAAGAAAGCCAAAACGTCAGTACAATTGACCGAGACACAGCTCTTCCCGGATAGCCAAGAATGTATTGACTCCACCCGCGGAAGCCTACGAACCCAATACCATGGATAATCCCGAATCCGTATCCTAACAAACGCGCTGTGGACCGCACGCGCTCTTTCCTTCCCATTCCGTGTCCTATCCTACTCGTTACTTACTCACACCCACACTTACATGCACTGTACTACCAGACATGCTGAGAGCATAAAGCTTGTCCCTATTGTAACGGTCAATCAATCAATGGACGTGCACAATGCAACAAAGGGTTTAATGATGGTGTATTATATACGTTCTGCACGTTTGGGTCGTATTAATCCTAGTTTTGCAACAAAGCGGGGTTCCCAGGCCTCGTCCCAGTCCCTATGTATTATCCAAACCTATAAATAAGAATGAAATGTGGCAAATATGACATATTCCCTTCACGTATCAGGAATGCATGGCCTGCCTGAGCTTTTCCTTTCGTCGTGCTGCTATAGAAGCCAAGATAATTGTAAAGGGAAGACAAAGCCCTATTTTTGCTCCGAGCGGCAATCGAACCAAATAGCGCACCATGGAATGTTAGCGCGCTGTCCATGAGCCAATCGAGGGGCTCATATGTAAGGATTTTATTAAAGTTAAAAATAACAAAAACTTAGTATATTCTTCCATTCTAATAATGCACATTAATCGATGTATTTAAAAAATAAACAAAACTAATATTTTATTTCTAAACAATTAACGTAGTATTTTTTATCTCATGTTTATCTCATTTACTAATATAATTTGTGTAATTAGCTTAATACACTTTGCCTTGCTTGGGATATCATGGCGTAGCAGAAATGTGCTTGCCTCTGACCTCCGAATTCCGAAGTTCAAATCCAAGTTACTTTATGTTGAATCTGTGGCGGACAAAACGGGTTTGAGGCAGGTTTCATCTTGAAACATCGTTTTCACTTTGCATCCTCTTGCTTCTAATTTTATGCTTTTAATGGAGATTCATATGTTATATAACTCTTTATATTGCCATATAGGAATATTAATGCTATTATGTTTGAAGAGGACTGGCGAGATAAAATACGACTTGTAAAGGAAGTGACATCAGACGTCAAAACTACCTAATTTTTTTTACGTCATGCTCAGCAAGGGCAAACAAGTACTTAAAAATTACCAATGGAGGTTTTAGTGTCGGATAAAATGAAATTTACATTTGAAATGTGTGTTTGTAAAATTTAATTGGTTGTGCTCTTCCGTGAATAAATTATCACCTGCTCGTCACTGTTTAACAATTTCACAAGTACTACGGAGAAACCTTCAATAGGTGAGCAGAGGATTTCTGCAGACATACGACTGATTATCATTTGCTTTTCACAACACTTCAAAGAGCAATATTACCGTACATTATAGAAGGATTAGATATTAAAAAAATAAATACTTTTTCAGTTTCTTAACTTAAAAAATCTTTTTATGGATGATGTGCCATTCTTTCTCTGAAATGATTGAATGAAAGAGAAAATAACTTTTGTATTCGTTTAAAATGTTGTATAGTGCAATTGAGACAAAAATAATGAATGCGAACGAATATAAATGTTTAACCACTTATTCATTTAAGTGTGCGATATCTAGTATGTCATTCATGTCTTTCTATAATTATCGCAGTGAATCAGTAACTTTAATGAAATTATTATTTTGACACTTCTGTTCTAACTACATAATATGACAATGTAAGTATTAGAGTTCTTAAAAAATCGAAAATGAAGTTATTCATCAAAACTCGTGTCTAATACTTTTGAGGCATAGTTTGGTATGCAAGTATGTAAAATTTCACTAATTGTGATTACGTTAACATTCATTTTTTAAATATGTTTATCTTCAGAATATTATTTGCCGATATTTAAGCATTGGATAAATTTACGCTGTTAAACAGAGCAGAAAACTTTTATCCGTAAGTTTGTTCTTGATCTTATGAAAAACCTGATTATATTCCATTCTTGTTTTATGTCAGTTGTACCTTAAAGACGAAAGTAGAATTATAACTTCGTCAATAATAAAATCATATTTGACAACATGCAATGAAACTTTACAAAATAAATATTACAAACATAAGCAAACTCTTTAGACCATACGAAAAAATAAAATAAAACCAATGAGTGCTAATAACACGATGGTGATGATGTAACGTTGTCCCTGAGCAAAATATGACAGAAGCCTTTACGATTGTAAATTTTCCACTGTTCAGCCTCTAATGGCTAATTGTGTTGCTTTCATAACAGTGAGTAACATCCGTATGAAAAGATGCAACAAAACATCCACAAAACATCTATAAAACGAAAGATAAGGCCTGAAACTGTACAGGAGATTCTCCGGGGAAGTTTGATGAGATGGTTCGTGGATAACGAAATGATACAAGCACGTTAACGAGTTTGTGCAATGCCCAACATTGATGATCCGTGTGCGCTCAGTTTCCTATGGAATGGGACACCTGGGGGTCTGGCTCGCCCCTCTGTCAAGATAAAGTCGTTGAAAACGGCCTGGACCGTCGCCAGAAGCACACAAAAAACCTGAGGCAATTCTAACTGTCTCTACCATGTTTCCAGTTTCGTTCAGACCCATAAAACTAGAATGTTTACGCTTTCTAATGCGGCAGATGTTGCCACGTGATGTTTCACATCTTTGTAATGAAGTTACCGGAAAATAGTTATGTTTCTATGAAATTACAGTTTAAATAATGGTAGAAAGTGAAAGCGACGATATTATATCGTTTTTCAGTTCATTTTTCAAGAACTAAACGCAAACAGCATCTCACAGTAGTAGCTGGTTGACTCACTTCTTTTGAAATCTTGGAGATGTTTCGTTTTCTTTCTCCGATTACGTCCTTCACCACAGCAAAATGTGTTGAGTTTTTCCTCAGTAGTTTTTTTTGTGCCTAAAATGCCTCGCCTACTCAACTTATATTTTCTGTTGATTGAATAAATTGAATCTTATTATCAATTATACCAATTCTTTGCAATTCATCCAACTCGTTTGATAAATATTTAGGAGTCGTCTTACATGGGAATATCACATTGGGTCATCCTTGCACACCAGCGTATCTAATTGTATTCTATCCTTCATTCGTCATCCCCGATGCAGATTTTCACAGAAAGTCATATTAATTTAACAATTATAAAATCTATGCTTACCTGTACCTTCTCAATTAGGTGATCGCCATAAAAAACGGACATTAGCAAGCGACAGATATTTCTAAATCAATTCCTACTATACCTAAATATCACACAAGCTTCGTGTATTTCCAAATATCAATCATGAGTTCCAGAATCCGTTTTCTTGCCTTCCATACAACCCTTGGACCCTCGAATTGAATTTGGTTTCATTTAAGCAGCAATTTTGGATCGCATAAGCTCAGAAGCATATTCAGAAAGTGTTTTCGGGGAGCTGTCAAAATATTTTTGAAATTATTTTATTTTAATTGATAGCTGAAATAAAAATACATTTTGATAATGAGAATACTTTTGGTATGTTGCGATCAATTCGTGGTAAGGTTTGTTAGTATATTCAGTAAAACAACTAAAAATGTTGAATGGGGTGGATGTGTATTCCATTAATGCCCTTTCCATCTTCGCTGCCTAAAAATAAATGTTACTCCTTTCGCGATTAGGCCACACAGACTCACGTGTTAATGTTGATGCCGCAAGATGCCTCATAGCCATGTCTGGTATGTAATAATGATTTTATTTATTGATATTTAGGTAACGGCGACTACTATGGCCATTAGTGCAGTTAGTGTAATGTATGTTTAATTCCGAGAGGATGCGTCACACTGGATGATAAGATCCTCGGTGGCGTTAGATCCTGGGGTTCCCAATCGGTCACCCAACCAGGACCTCGCGACGTCTCGAATGCGTGGCTTCACATAGTTAAAGAATTCTGCTAGCAATGGCGTTTGAGGTGTAAGGTTTGTTCATGATTGAGACCTTTCAGTAGAAGTATCCGAGCATTCGCCTTGATAATCGAGGGAAACCACGAAAACCCCGGTCATGATGGCCGGCACGAGGATTGAACCAAGACCCCCCGAAAGCGCGCTACATTGGCCCTGAGCCACTTCGCTTGGTATAGAATCATAATAACACAGACTAAAGTTCATTCAATCTCACGAGAAGCTCAGTGGTCAGCTTGCTTGCTTTCCAAGACGCGATCCTGGGTTCGACTCCCGGTCGCGACAGATTACAGTGTACGCTTTCCCTGCAATGTTCCAGAATATGTTGCAATGTGACGATGCGAAAACTCATTTCTCAGGTTGAGAAGACCAGAACACGGCTAATAGGAATGTCTATGTGCTAATCACGTATAACTCAATCCATGGCCCCGGCCCTGCAGCCTTGGCCCCGTGCGGAGCTCTTGTGCTAGTCAAGGACAGACAGTCAAAATGTTCATACACTTGTGCGACGTCAAGGAACGTCCACCGCCAGCGCGTCTGCTTCAAATCCGAGCCGCGGTGTTTGAGGCGCGCGTGTGACACCGGGCGGGCGAGCGGCGCGACACGGTACCGCACGGCGCGGCGGCGTCTGTTCTCTCTGCCACCTTCGCCGCCGCCGCCGCGGCGGGCTGTCACCCGCCGTGAGTGAAGCGCGACAGACGGGCAGATGGACGGGCGGCGGGCGAGGACGAGGCTGGACGAGGCGCGGGGAGGGGGCGTGGCCGGGCGGAAGCGGTCTGGCGCGCCCGCCGACGCCTCGCGCGTCTATTAATAAGCGCGTGCGGCTGCGGGCGCGACGTGACGCGGCCGCGGGTCTCGTGATTTGCCAGGAGCGCGTGAAAGATGGATTGCCGCGCGCACTCCATCGCTTCAATCCCGCTGTTTTATTGTTTGATGTTTGGGGAACATTTTGGCGTTTGTCGCCTCGCGAGGAGACACCTGGCAGTCAAAGTAGCTTGAGTGAGTATTGATTCCGGGCGCGTCACACTATTAGGTTAGGAATCTCGAGAGTTCATTGCGTGTTATATTTTCCGTGAGGCGGCAGCCCCCACTGGAACGTGAAGTCCGGCACCGACCTACATGAAGGCTTGCTTGTTTGGATGACTACTTCGTGTTTCTGGGCGCGTCAACTGCTACGGGCGTTAGTCCTGTAAGTGTAGTACATATTTTTGTCATTGGAGGTGGCGGTGTTCTTCCCCTACTGGATGGCTAGGGTCCGGTGCCAACCTACTATATTTGCGGAGTTTACGCATCCCTGCATCTCCCATCAGCGGGGCATCGTCCAACCCAAGACAAGCGCTAAACTTCCGACTGGTTCCCCCAACATAACGTGTTAGTTTGGTGTATGTAAGTGTGTGTGTGTGTGTGTGTGTGTGTGTAAAGGGTGAGGATAGTACAAGGAAGAGAAAGGAAAGATCTCGCGCGACCTTCGGTCCGTTTGTTAGGGTACTGCTTCGGCATTCACCTGGTGTTGATCGGAGAAATCACGGAAATATACCGATCAGAGCAGACGGCCTCTAGAATTCTCCTCCAGAAATTGGCTGTATTCAATATAGCTACCTAGTTAGAGTCGATAATCCTGTCACTGTCGAGACTTGAACCCTAGGACCCCCCGGTCAGATGTACTGCAGTTATTCTCTGAGCCACCGCAGCCGAGCAACGCAGGTTTGCTGGGTCTTACACTCATCAGGTACCTCTGACAGCAAGGCCTCGCTCCAGCCGAGACTCGTTCTAAACTCCCGACGGATCTCTCGCCATATGGGTGTAAGAGTAAGAACGTAACGCAAGAGTGAAGTATAATGCATTTAAGGGAAAGGTGAATATAATTATGAGCAAGGAACAATCCATTGTGGTTCATAACCCGTTGGTTAGGGGAGTGCACCATCATTGGTGAAGGCACTTTGAGATCTGAAGTTAATTTCCATGAGAGACGAGGTCTTATACTGAAGACACCCTGACATGTTTTTGACGTTTGTCACTATGCGAGTGGAAGTGTAATTGTGCAGGAAATATAAAATGACAATGAAAATTCAAATATATGAATAATAAATAAGTTACGTATTGTATTTCACTGTCTCTTGGCCAGAAGACCAACATCCACACCTCACTCCTAATTCAAATTATTACTTTACTTGTTTGGTGTTACGAGTGTAATCAGTTGAACTCAATGCATTCTAGTGCTGAAAATATTAAGATTGATTCCGTTATTCTCATGGCGCCTTAATTAAAAGAATAAGAATGTATCGAGTTATGGACTCAAAGTGCCACTTGTAATCATCCAAAAACACCACATTTAGAACACGCACCACAGGATGCCATTGATCCACGGAGTCTCCAGCAGTTTTCCATGACGCGTATATTAGACCAAGCTTCAAAATGGTTGGTGGTTCCAGTCAGAAAAATACTACTCCACGAGAGAAACCCTCTAGCGAGGACTGCCAGGCATCTGAAAGTTGTCTATTCGATCGCTCCGTGCAAAGACAAACACACTCCTTCGCAATAGCAAGCGCGGCGGCGGCGGCGGGGCTCTCGCCGCGCCTCAGTCGGCGGCGGCCGGAAGCAACGAGAAACGACGCGCACGCGGCGCGGCGGAAGCGAGAAGCGGCAGAGAAAGTCAAAACGCACGCACGCACGCACGCACGCACGCGCCGGGCCCGGCCGGGTCGGGCCTTCCTGGCAAAAGCGCCTATCGCACGCACCCTCACGGGGAATACGTGCGCACTGCGGCCGCTTTGCCAACTTAGAGTGCTTTATACTCCAGCTATTATAATAATAACAGTAATAACCACAATAATAATAATAATGATAATAATGATAATAATGATAATGATGATAATGATGATAATGATGATAATGATGATAATGATGATGATGATGATGATGATGATGATGCCAATCGAATGGCGAGATCAGCGTGTTCGAGACCCCCCCCCCCCGGGCATGGTTGTGTTATGGACGAGTATGTCTCTGGATGTGTCGTGTAGTACGTGACTATTTCATCATTAACATTCATTTCATCCCATCTCCCAGTGCTAACAACCATGGGGTATGAAAATGGAATCAGCATTCAAATGCTGAGTCCCCCTATAGAAAAGTAACGTGAACCTACCCCGATTATCAAGTCGGATCTCCTGTGGGATGCACGTATCGCGTAGCCTCATGATCGCCAATTCGCGGAAACAACAACAACAATAAAAATAATAATAACAACAACAACACACCGCCTGATGTGGCTAGTGGATCTACTGATGTCACTGCTGAACCTTTGATCGGGAGGTCCTAAGCTACGAGTTCCAACGCAGACTTTTCAACTCTACCTGCACAGATAATCCAAGTCCACCCTCCGTCTCTAGAGAATTCTAGAGACCGGCTGCTCTGTTCGTCTATTTTCCGTGTTTTCTCCAATCAGTGCCAGGACAATGCCGAGGCAGTACCACAACCAACAAATCACAGACCGCGCGCGATCTTCTCTTCTTTGTCTTCTCTCCCATTACATACAGTCACTACAATACACACGTTTACTTGCAGTACACTACCACACATTTTGACATTATTTTGACCCATTTAGTCTACGATGGAAGAGGGTGTGGAGTGGAGGGATTTGAAGAGTGTGGTCGGTGAATAATATTAGAAATGATTCGCATTCCTTTCACAGACGAATCGTGGAGTTGTCACACTCCATAAGAACACAAGACTTTTTTACTATTAAACAGAGCTTTACATACCAGCTCGGATGGGCAACACAAGCTGTTGAATACGTTACTGATGTAATCGAGGATTCTTCTATTCCTTCAAGTGAACACAACTTTTGTATTGGACTGTTCTTTACCAGGAAATCTTTGTCTTTAGTAATCCCGGAATTGGCTGAACCGACAATGGCGCTGATGGGCTTGAGATATTACATACTCACAACTGCTGACATTACAATTTCAGAGCGTAGAAAGCGAATATGTTACTCAGGATTTCTGTGGAGAACATTTGTTGCGTTGTGTAAATATTATTTGAAGCAATTACCATTCAATTGGTATTAAAATCAATGAAATCAGCCAAACTGCATTAAAAATGACGGGAAAGAGTGACTTATTAGGCAAAATCGACGTAATGCAAAAAAACACGGGTAAAAATGGGTAATTTCCTTTTGTTATAACATAAAATGAATTTCTATACTAAACAGAATTGTTCTAAAGTAAAAATAAAGAAATTACATTTCATTACAACCCGCCCCCTACTGATAACCATCCCCCCGGGTCTCCGAGGCGTGGAAAAGTCTCCGCGCGTGGCTTTTTGGGGTAAAACCACGAGATTGGTGCCGAAACACGTTGTACTCCAGCAGCATCAAGTGTTGCCAATAGACAGTGGACATCAGAGTGAACGTCGCAGGGGAAGTTGCTTGGTGCGAATTAGTGGCATTTGTCGTTGGTTATGGCGGGACACGGCCGTCAGTCAACATTTTAGCGCATGCGCAGTGGAAGTGTGGATGGTTTGTGAGAACGCAATTCTACCATAAAATACTTCATTGAGTGGTGTTACGTGTGGCATAAAAACAAAACTTTACATGTGGCTTTTGCACTGCTTGATTTTTTTTTAATTTGTCTGTAGACATGTGTTCTCTGGTCATGTCAAGGTCACCTGAACTCCGACCATTATAACGCATTCCAGTCTTAAAGAATTGCCGAAAGGCAAATAAATCTGCTTCGTTGCGTCGTCCGGACTGAGGACTATCAAATTAGCCTTTTCCAAATCAACATGAGTTATTTTTTTCTCGTTAATGACGTATTGGTTGAAATACATGCACAAACAGGAAGTGAATCAACTGCGTAGTTTCAAGATACAATGTAAATTAGAGAGTCGTAAAATTACTGCCATTTTATAAAGATATTTTATTACAATTATGTTATAATGTATATTATTATTATGATGAAGGAAGAAGAATAGGAAAAAATATATTTAAATAGTATATTTTGGATTGATGTATATATCATTTTATTCAAAAAACTTTAAATATTTAGAAAATGTTACAATTATAAAAAAAGTCAAACATTTAGAGTTTTGCTCTGTCTCTCCTCAAGCAATGTTCATGAACCATATCTACGGTCTTAGTTGATTCCTGATGGAGCATGCTCTGATGTAGGAATGGCCTCAGTGTGCGGACTTTTATCATTAAATTCACCTCGTCATCTGAAGACTGGTGCGTGACAGCCACATATTCTCACACACATTTTTCATTCGTCCATAAAATGCGGTTCCACGAAAACTTTCTGCTCTCCCATATTTAATTACTTCTCTCTGCGCCCACTTGGACTCTTCCGTGTTGAAAAGCATTCGGGTCCTGTCCCTGCGCATCTAAACAATAACCTACGCCGACAATCCACACCAACACACGTTTTTACATACTACGCCAACTACCAGAAAATACACAACTCACTGCGTTGATACTGGTCCCTCATGAAAAGTCTGATTCATTTGGGCAACCTCCACACAACAGAACGGAAGCCAGGACAAAAGCAAAACACGTATGAAATGCACTACGAGAAAACGTTTGGATACGATAGTTGGTGTGAAGAGGAATACCAAACGTGCTGCAGCCTGTAGCTGTCGTTTTTGAGTAAAATAATTATTTTGAATGTGTTAGAAACTGTGCTTTGGAGAAAGGAACGACCAATTGTTCTTTTATATCGCTTTTTTTGTGAGTGTATATACTGAATTATTTGGTTCTTTTCCATCACAATGATGAAGAAAGCAAATTGTCCACCATATCGATTAAAAGCAGATTTTTGCTGGCTTGTTTTACAGCACTTGGCGCCGTACAAACAGTAATCATCGTCCTATGTAAATGTTGGTCGGGCTTATTTGGTATAATTGTAGTGAATCATCAAATGAATATTGCCCTCAAATTCACTTCTTCATAATATAGTTTGCTAAGTCACACGTGTAATAATATTTCCTATCATTTTTAATTATGTAAATAAGACGTATTAAGCGACGCGAGAATAGTATTATTCCTGACCTTAAAAAACCTTGGTGAAAGATTGTTCAATTGAAACTTCTCATCTAACTCTTTAGAGGTATAGAAAAAATTGTATTGAAGTAATTGCAATAGTTATTGTATTTAATATAAAGAAGTAGCTGAAAGTTTATTTTGTCCACTGCCATATTTGAATTTAAATTAAATTATCGTCCTTTGCAATTCTCTGAAGTTTAATGTATTGAGCTAATACATCCAGGCCCGAACACACTAGAGCTAATTCGAGGACGTTCCCGCAAATTTCTAGTCTGAGGCGCTTGAATCCAGTGAACATTGCACCTCTTTCTTTTGCAATATCATCCGAATTTCACAAGGCTTCAGACAAATTAGCACACTCTACCAGTCTCACTAAAGACGTAAAACCCTGTATATTTAGAGTGAGTCATGTCAGCTGTTAAAAGTCAAAACCATCAAGTTCCTCTTTATTTATACTCGCAAACAATTCCTCTACTACGTCGATCTCAGAATCAAAGTTCCCTGTAGAAAGCGATTTGCATAATTTTCTAATTCTGTTGCAGCCTGAATCTCATCGGAACGCTTGCACTTTCCGAGACACGAAGTATCGCTGATAGACTCGCGAGATATGACACGAAACGACGCACTACAGTTCATGAACTTCGGTCGTTGGAAACCTGACGGAACCGACTCCCTTCTATTTCGTTTCAGGTTGTCGTTACTCACCTCAATTGCGTGCACTCAAAAATTTGCGTTTTTATTGTCATTTATAACCAAATGAAATAGATTTTCTTTTGGGCAAAACCTATAAGTGTGAGAAAGCTTACAAATTCGACTCTCAAAATGTCCAAGATTCTGAAAGTGTAGAACGCACACAATTTCTCGACAATCTCCAGCAAAATTCTTTGGAACTTTTTGTTCAACGTATTCACCGCAGATCATACAAGATGACGCGAATATATATCGTGACGTAATAGATCGGAGGCAGTCTTAGAAACCTCCTACCGAGTTACTCTGTAGTATCGACCGAAAGCTCCGATCAGGGGCACCCAGAGAGGAAAACAACTGGGGCAACTGGCCTCAGGCCTCGACATGTATGGAAACCCTAAATTTGTTTTCATATAAAAAATGTATTTACTTCGAATATAACCGCTAATCAAAGCTCTGGAAAAGATTTAAGTAGTAAATTATAAACCAGCATTTTACCATAATGTATAATGCAATAAATGTAAATTGTTTAAAATTCAATTATAAAAATTATACAAAATGTATTTTCTTTAATAATATTTTTGAAGAACAACAATGTTTATTTAACTGTAGTTGAAATATAATTAACATTACAATGTACAAGTGAAATTTTGTTTGAAATGAAGACTCCTCGTAAATCTGGAAAACAAGGAAACATATGCAGATTACATTTCTCTCCCACACATCATATACAGTTTTTTTCTTTGTCTGGCGATACATAATTTATGCGATACATAATTCCTGTTCTTGGTGGATCTAACAAACTGAGCAGACAATAATGAATAAAAAATTAAGAATAAGAAACTGTGTCTTTAAGTCTCTATAAATATTACATGCTTATCTTTTCAGAACGTCAAGTTAAGGTAACTATATTTATCAACAGAATTCTTACTGGAAGATTGATCTATCATTCGAACTCCATTTGAAATCGAGTTCTGGCATTCATTGCTGAAATTTTTTCCTTTTTTGTAATATTTTAAACAGCCGGTGGAATAAATTTTACCAAATCTTATACTTATAAACTACTAATGAATTTCCTTCTTGTCTCTTGAAAACATGTTTAATACCTATGTTTCAAATTTTATTGATTACTTTTCTCCCTATACCATAGAACATGGAGGAAGCGAATTCGAATTATCTCAACAGTGAGATCTCTTAAGCGAATGGGGGGAGCCAGAACGGTATAAGTGGCGTTTTACAAATTCAAAGAAATCTCTTTACTTAAGTAAATTTCAGTAATGTTGCGGTGCTTTGTTTCATCATTAAATCTCAGCACTTCAATTGTTCATTAAAACAACGAAAATACATTACCACTTAAATATAGCCTAAAATAAACACATTTTTCTCATAATCTAATAAATTTTACTTATACCGTTCTGGTTTTCATACATTCTAATACTGTCATACAGGTTTTTTGAAAATATCTAAGTATTGTTGAGTAATTACTCGGAGAGGAGAAAAAGTTTTTGTTTGTAGTGCTATCCCACCAGTTTCTACGTAGGATCAATTCAGACTACCTCTGAGCTTCTGGAAAGATGCTCTACAAACAATAAAAATATAGAAAAATTTAACAAATCTGAAATTTGTTCTTCTAATGATACTTTGTCACAATAGTTTATTTCTTCTTTATTTGTTTATTTAATTAGGAACAAAGTGCTTCAAAACCTACCTACCTATTGTAGAGAGTAGTGTTTGATTACAGTGGCTAAATATATTTCATGTCACCTCTTACGAAAAGACTATGTTATCCATATGAAATCATTGCTCGTAATTGTGAATCTACTTGAAAACCGCCAACACCCACAAATCTATCTTCTCTGTCGTTTGTTTTATGAAGTCTTATTTGAGCCCTTAGTTTGTTGATGTTATATTGAAGGCCGACGTGCATCCTGATTGATCGGTACCATAAATTCGCCTTATATCAAATATCGGCGTTCTTTTTTATTACAATTTTCTGAAAATAAACACAATATTTAAAAATTATATTACGTTATTGCATTGGCATATATATAATGAAAATTACTATGATATATGATATTAATAAATTACATTAAAATTTTTTATACATGAATGCAAATTTTTCCAATTCTTAGCAAACAGAAAGTGAAAAAATGGATTTACTTTACTGCTAAGAATGAAGTGATAGAATTACAGAAAAATGTTTGACCCTTTTTTAAAAAATATTATTCAATGTTTACTTGTGTAGTGTAATTTCAGTTCAAGATTGGCTTCAAGTCTGATCAAATTAACAATTGATTGATTGAAACTGTTATAAAACTATCATTAGTGTATAAAATAAAATAATCTGTAGGAATTCCATGACATCATAAATAAAAGATAATAATTTTCACTTCTGAATTTATGTCAGATGGATTGTAAAAACTGAAAAAAATATTGACTGTTCTTGTAAATACTTTAGAATGTACGCGGTTTCTTAATTTTTTTCTACAACGGAACATATACGAGATATATATCGTATAGAACATGTATCATATAGAACATATATCGTAAATAACGTAAAGAATAAGTATTCTGACCATCGTATTCCATAAAAGACTTTCATCATTTTAATGATCCATTAAAAAGATACTTGCCAAGACAAGCTATCTTCTTATAGTGAAAAGTACTCAATGCATAGCTTTGTTCTTTATTTTGCATGGTTGGAATGAAGTTACTAAATTACATTATGTATAAAATGTAGACAGAAATAATTTTTAATTAAATTATGTGCAGAAAATAAATTTTAATTTTCAATATTAACTTTATCCTCGCGACTATCCTCCTATCCTCCTATCCTCCTCTTATAGACGCGTTCGTCTGAAGGAAAATTAAATGAATATAAATTATCCTCAGTTACATTTCTACAAGTCATGGCCCTGTGCAATGGGTTCACTGCTATTTCTCCTGATACATCTAACGCCATACTCCAACATAAAAGTACAAAACTATTGTATTAAATAATTTATACTCGACTGTTCAAACGTAAAGAATCGTAATGTGGACGACTATTGATTTTGAGTGTTTATTTGCATCCACCTAACATTAAAAATATTAGATCCTCTTTGATCGCATATTGTCTCGAGGGTGACATAGGATAAAGGTTATTAAGGTTGTAGAAAACATATTTATATTTCGTTTAAAAATTGGTTTCTTTTCATGATCGCCATTGATTTTTCGGCCGTGACCTCTGACCCATTGCTGCAAAATCTCTCAATATTGACCATGAAAGAAAACATTTCACGATTGATTTGTTTTGTATCTACGATCTCTGTGAATTAAACTCTCAATATAGACATTTAAAAAATCATTACGCTCTCTTAATACGAAAATGACTATTTCACATTTCCTACCTCAATTGACATAAATTTAAAAAAATATGACGCAAATATAACATTCATGTTGATGAACTAGTCTTTAGTAAAACGACATTTTTAAATTAAGCTTAAATTTCGCTTCAGTATTTTTTCTAATATATTGAAAAAGTATTTAACATTCACCACTAAATATATATAATAATTTTGTTTCTAAAAATACCTTTATTTTCAATTACATTCATAACATTGGTTTTCAGTCGGTAAACAAAATCGTCGAATAGGTAACAGTAACAAATGTAAATTCGTTTCTCCGTAAAATAATAATAGAATACCCGTTTTGTTGACCAAGTGTATGTTATTCTATTGACGAGCTGACATTAAAGAAACTTGTCCTTTATGACTACTTTTATTGAAACTACTTTTTATAAGAAAACAAAAAACAAAATGATCACATGTTTTATTTATAAGTAAAATTAAAGTATCTTACAAGAAAGTTTCTTTATTTAAACCTATTGCGCAATCACTGCGAAAAAAATTATACAGATTTATTTTTTAGGCACTTCTAAGTTACTTTAATGTGAAAAGGAATGTTCGCTAACCACAAGAAGCAATTCTTTGACTTTCAAGTAGAAGCATTATATTGACTACTTGCTACATGTTATGTTTGGTGTGCAAAATATCACAGATTTTGTTATTAAGGAAATAAGAATACCATAAGCCAAGCTGTGGAAACATTTTAAATATTAATATTGCTAATGATGATGAACGATGTTAATTACTTACTAATCCACTGTAATCGCGTTACAATTATCAATAAAACTTTGTACGAATGTCATCATGAAACCTCTTCATTGTATATAGTGTTCTCCGAATACCACACAAACTTGTTACTACAATTTATCTACAATAATTGATTATTTAAAACTTTCTGAAATTATTATTTCATATGTTGGCACAGGTCAGTACTTTGTAGTCAATGATTCAATGATATTCATAAAAATATATTTTCAGTTACATTGGTTGTAAATAGTTTCTATTAGTATGATATCTTTAAAATTATTCATGTTTAAACACAAATGCATATTCTTCGAGTCTCTTTTAGAAAATAACATTTTTCGTTCCTTTCTACAGTGGTGTTTGTGTCACCTTCTTTGCTATTGAATAGTTTCTAGCTTCCTATTTTAGTGACTGTGATTTTTTCTTACGTAACCATGTAATGTATCTATTTTCCCCTTTTTTCTCTTTGAAAAACCTTAGAATTGTGTTAATTAATATAAATTTAAACGAAATTTTCTGGTAATATCGAAAATTACGTTAATTGTTCGAGATTCCGTTTCCAGTCTGTGTAATTAATTTTATATTTAAATTTATTATTTGTTCTCTTGTAGCGATTGATGTCTAGGAGTATTTATAAATTATAGTTACTACAAATATATAGAAGTAGAATTAAAATGCTTCACTGTGTGTGTTTGAAGAGTTCATTATAAATTATTTATATTGGTGGTAAAATTAATTCTCATGTTTATCATTACCTTTGTAAAGTATTTAAGGGTCCAGGAAAAAACGTAGATATTTATTTCTTGTTTTATTACCTAATTTATTTTCATTCGACACTCGTATCTCTGTAATGCCGTACTCCCTGTAATATCCAAAATATTACTCGATGCAATTTCTTCAAATATTTTACACGTTCATGCGAATTCCTTTCACTTCACTCATTCCACGATAGTCATTTTTCCCCAAACTACTATAAAGTATACAGAGTAATAAAAAACATTAATTTTCTCGTACACAAAAAAATAGAAGAGTAAATATCAAACCAAAACTAGAAACCTGCAAAAAATGTCGATTTGTAATAGAAACACTTGTCCCAAACAGTGCAGTTCTTTTAGTTTCACATGCCGCTGGCTCGAAAAACGTCCCACACGTTTCCGACGACGCAATCAGCGCGCCGCAGGGAAGGCCTCAATGAAAATAAACAAACAATCAAACATTCAGAACTGCAAACAACAAAGCGAAACCCAAACAAAGGGACAGGCGCTCCCCGACACCCATAACACCGCTGCCCGTACGCACCGCCCCCACGACCCGCAGGCGCTTCTTCCGAATTCCAGAGTGAATTTTGCACCGGGAACACTGTGTGTTGAAAACGACGAAACCGTGGGAACGATTTTTCCTTCATTGGTTTATCGGCACGCAAAAATAATTTTAAAAAATGCCGTTGGACGGTCGCCAAATTAGTCGCAATGGCGACCTAGGACACGCGCGATGATTGCTGCGCGGCGATTCGGTGCTTCACCGAGCGGACTTTCGATGAATGGAATCGAATAGCTGGCAAACATACTTGTTTTAAAGCGGCGAAAACTCTCCCCTAGTCGAAGATTTGTTGAACGGGCTCTAGTGCAGCAAAAAAAAGAAGAAGAAAACTCACATGCACGGTTTAAAATGTGCACGTCAGAATATATAAATGTTTTCCACAGTTGTTGTTTTTTTTTTTTTGCGATTTAACTGCTTCTTATTCGCTCGCGATGTTATTGCACCGCTACGTGTCGCAAATAACGCAGAGAAGTATCACTCGCCGTCACTGCCGGAAGTTGCAACTAATGTAACTTTCTTGCAGCAACTAATTTCGTCCCAACATTAACTCAAACAAAAAGTCATGCAAGGGACTCACTAGAACCGCGACGCCATCAGCAACGGCGTGGGCGACGGCGACAGGGACGGAGAAGGGCGGAGGCGCGGGCGGGCGAGCGGGCAGCGCAGTCGGCGGCGGCGGCGGCGGCGGCAGCGGCGGTGGAGGCGACGCGCTCCCGACCGTCGTCCGGGGCGAACTGACTGGGCGCGCGCGCCGCCGCCTCCACCGCCACCGCCGCCGCCGCCACCTCCACCGCCGCTGGGCGGGCGGGAGGAGGACGGGCAGGCAGGCGGGCGTGCGCGCGTTTGACTGTCGCCGCCACCGCCGCCGCCTCCGCCGACCTGTTGCGCGCGCGGTCGCCGCCGCTGCCGCCGCCGCCCGCGCATCGCGTCGCGCCGCGGACCCTCGGGCTGCCCGCCCCGCCGCGCTGCGACAGGTGCTCCCCCCACGCGAGGCGGCGGTTGGTCGTTGTCCCTTGGGAGCGCGTGAGATGTTTTGCTGTTGTGGTTTGTTTAAATTATTGATGTTTTCGGGCACGACAACTGCTTTGAACGTTAGTCCCGTTAGTGTAGTGAATGTTATTATGCTTGAAGTTGATGTTTCTTCCCAGCTGGATGGAGAGGTCCGGCATTTTAATCGGGAATTGTATATTCTTGGCTGTCAGGGTGATGCCGCGCCTTCAGGCGACTCCACACATTCGCCGAGCAGCGAGCCAATGCTCGCCCATTCCCGAACAGCTGATGTGTTCGGCGAATGTTCGCTCCCTTTGATGTGTCCCAAAGACCGACACGCGATGGCTACGGCGAATGTGCGGCGCTCGGCAAATCGCAAGCGACCCGTACTGCCTACTCGGGATTCGGCGAGCGCTTGCTCGGAATTTGCCGAATGCCGCATGTGTGGTGCCGCCTTTAGGCACACATGCCAACGTTTCGGCCGCAGGTTGAGTCCTTCCTCAGGACGAAAATTTTCGTACAGGATATTTCCCTCTTCAGATATCTCTTCCAGCCAGGCATTGCCCCGCGCAGGCAAAGCAATAAGCTTCCAACTCGTCTCCCGACTCGTGAGGTGATGTTATACATGTGTGTGTGTGTGTGTAAGGGGAGAATATAGAACAAGGAAGAAGAGATTGCGCATGATCCGTGTCCCGTTTGTTAGGGTACTGCTCCGTTATCGCCCTGCTATTAATCGAAGTTACCACGAAAAACGGCTGTCGACCAAACAGCCGGCCGATAGAATTCGCCTCCAGACTGCGAAGATCCGCCACCGTCGAAACTCGAACTCTAGGACCTCCTGGTCAGAGCCGCTACAGCGCCAACGGCAATGCTGGCTCTGAAGCAAACTGCCGGTCTGTTTGTGAACTTGCTGTTGGTCAATGCTGCCAATCACGTTTTTCGTTAACAAAGTGTATAATTAAATGGAAATATGTTTTTACAATTTAATAGGTTATTTTTGTTAACTTTAAATAAAACTTTTTTTAGAAATAACTATTTTTAAAATGTAGTTAACTCGTTATTATAATTAACCATTACCAATCGTCGGCCCGTCGCACGGCTCCCGTACTTATGACCGGGAGGTCCTAGGTTCCAGTCCAGGCGGTGGAAGGATTTTCGACACTAACTTGTCAACTAGGTCGAATTCATGTGCGTGATCTGGGCTGCCTAGGTCACGCCGCGTCGAAGGCTGCGTTGCCGACGTTTCGATCATCCTGTCGTGGTCTTCCTCAGGGCTGGTACGAGCCCTGAGGTACCACCCCTGAGGAAGACCACGACAGAATGGTCGAAACGTCAGCAACACAGCTGTCGACGCGGCGTCACCCGGTCAGCCCAGATCACGCACATGACTCTGTCCGCGCAAGCCTACGACGATGGTCGAATTCAGTCCACTGTCTGGAGGACAATTCCAGTGACCGACTGATTTTATCGGTAGTTTTTCGTGGTTTCTCCTATCAATTCCGGCTAGGGCGGTGACCCGCTTGTGGGATATACCTTGTTGGTGGAAACCCTGGCTAATGCCCTTAGCAATTGACGCACCCAGAATCATTATCAAACAATCAAGCAAGCAGTCGGGCTGTAACAAGTCCGCGCCCGCTATGTGGCGTTCAGCATTGTCTCTGGGCAGCACATGTGTTTGTTTCTCACGACTATGATTCTGGCACGTCTCGATTTAGTTGGGAAGATGGATTATTTCATGTTTTCGGGAGAGTGAACTGATAGTCATTAGCTCCGTGAGTTTAGTCATGTTTTATGGCAATGATCACTCCTCGATGTATGGTAAGGTCCCGGCGCCGACCTTCCCGCAGGCTTGCAGGATTTCCCTATCCATACATCTCCCACTACCGAAACACCACCCCAATCGAGACAACCTCTAAGTTCTCTGCTCTTCCGACATGTATGGTAGTAAGTGCAAGTGAATGTGTGTGTGTTAGGACCAGAAAAAGGAAGGAAACATCGCGCGCGATCCGTGGCCCGTTTGGTGGAGTACTGCTCCAGCATTCACTTGGTTAATTGAGGAATTAACAAAAAACTACCGTACAGATCAACATGTGCTGAATTTCTTCTCGAGACAGCGGCTGAACTCGGCATAGCTATTGTACCAAGTGTCCGAACTCAAACCTAGGACATCTCGATCAGAGGCACTGCAGTGAGATCAGATAGCGAGCTACCTCAGCCAGTACGGGGGGGGGGGTACCGGAGAACGAGAGGTAAACTCTGAGGGTGCTTAACTTTCAGCAACGGATATGATTGACATATTCGGTAGACGTTTCTAAAACATATCTCGTCTAAGTTAGACATTTTATAATTTTGTAAATTAAATATGATCGTTTGCAATTCCCATGATAACAAAATGTCTCTTTTGAGTTAAGAGAGTTTACAAGGTTATGTACACTTACGTGTTCTGTTTTTCGTTACTGTTTCTCAATTCCCGAGAGAAAGTATTTTATTCGTGCTCCGAAAAACGGCGAATGACTCGTAATGAACGGTGAAAACTTCTTATAAACAACTCTTGCTACGCTCTTCTTGATTCCCTTTAGCTATTTAAAAATACATGATCAACTAATAGCAGTAATAGCATCCATAAGCATTACATCTAACATAACTATAGTCTTCATGGCACACGCGTTCTAAGTTGAGTTACTAACATTTTTAGGGTCTCTGAGAATCAGAGAATCACTTTTCTACCTCATACCATTGAAAATTGTTTTGAAACATTTTTATGTAATGAATATTTCAGGAAAATCCATACGTTTCAGTAAATATATGGTACTATAATAACACCTTAAAAAAGAAAGTAAGAAAAGGAAGTCTGTGAAGATTTATGACTTAATGAACCACAGTTCTATTATATGAAGGCGAAACATGAGTTCAAAAACAACAGGATTTTAAAAGTTTTTCATCAGCGAAAATGAAAGACGGGAGTCAAGTGCTGTACAGTAGTATTAAAGAGATCAAATAAGAAGAGAATTAGAACAAATTAAATCAGAACCTGACAAAATAAAAAAGTACATTCACCATTGAGTGAAAATGCGAGAAAAGTCGCAGCACAGATCTCTCCAGCAATATCGGCTAATAGTCCAAAGATACGTTATAAATCCTCTATAAATATAGAATTACGCTGGTACAGGTAACACGCCTAATCCATATGGGAAGGGGGAGGAGGAAGTAGAAGAGTATGGAATTCTTTTGTAATATTTTAGAAGCAAATTTCTGTAATTTCTGTAACTGACGTTTTTTTAACTCAACCTGACCTTTCCCTTGTGGTAAGCCTCTGCAACAGACGCTGTCCAGACAGCAGGTTTGATTGATTAGTGATACCAATAGTGATAAAAAAGTCGTAAGTATACGCGAAAAGTAATTCTTTGGGTACCCGTTTTCTAATTGTTTATAGCTGAATACAATTTTTTAAATTTTGGTACAAAATTACTACACATTTAGTAGACAATTCTAGCCTAGTTGATTGTGAATTTCTGATTAATGGGGGTGCCACCTTGACGTCGAGGTCGCACCCCTACTTTTGCATGTCTTATTTAATTGTTTGTAATTGACATTTTTATTTTGGTACAAAATTAGTATATAATTAGTACAAACTTATAGTCTACTTAATTTTTAATTTCTGAGAAGTTGAGGTGCCAGCTTGAAAAAAGTTTCGTATTGAGTTATTCTATTTGCGCTCCTCTCAGTTTGCCATCCTCAGTCTTGCCAACACTGCAGATTACACTAAGATGACACTGCAGATTTCCTTTGCTGAGCTGCATAGGCTACAGATTTCATGCGATGTATGCCCTATCTATATTCAAGCCCAATATGTAAACAAAGGAAAACCAGCTTGTAAAACATGAAAATGAAAAGTATTTAGGCAATGAATTATGAATAAAATAATTATATATATGCTCCCGAAGAAAGAGGTTTGTGCTAAGAATGCACTACAATAACTCAGGGTACCTTGGGGGATTCGAAATTTATCTGCAATTTCCAAAGCATTCTGTTATTCGAGAGGATTATTTCAAGAAATAAAATAAATTTGTATATATTTTGTAATAATTCTTAATATTACCAACTTGTAATTAATAGTTACATTAATGCCCATTTCCAAGCTTCAACTATTCGCCATGTTTTACTTAAAACTGGTGCATATCAGAACATTAAAACGAACTCAATCATATATTAGTAAAAATAAGTAAAGATCGTGACTATAAAACCAAAGTGATGAAGCGTTAGTGATAATGTTACTTGGAATATTTCACTTAAGGGCATAGTACTGGCAAGAAAGAGTTCAAATTTCAGCCAATCCAAGCTATCTACTAGTAAAATTTATCGAATTTTCTCAACAGGATAATGCATGTCATAGACATAATTCTTTTCCTTCAATAATCAAATAATTTTACCCTGGGAAATCATTGCAATTCACATTGCAATATTATGTGAAAAACAGAATGAAGTATTTTTGTGATATACGTTTCGTGATCAATGTTCTCTATTTACGTTTGCGTCACTGTGCTACAAGCTGGTATTCAGGTACGGGAACGTTTTAAAATTACTCGTCATTCTACATCAACATTAAAACACCATTTTACCTACAGATAAATAAACATCATTTTGCAAAAGTAGGCAAAATTCAGTATACTGCATAAATATCTAGTTATAAAGACAAATAAATTATATTTTAAAAAAATAATAATTGTTTTTAATTAGTTTAAAACCTTTATTATATCTTTCTCCTAAATTTCAACTGGATTTTTATTAAACATAAAGAATATAAATGAACCATATCTTCCATTGCCTGACATGAGTCTGTGATATTATGCTGTTCTAACAATAACTGAACTGCACAGTGTAATTTTAGTCTTGTATGCAGTTTTAATAATAGTATTAATGTATTTTATAGCGAAATATTTATACTAAATACCACCTGTGCATAGGAAATACTCTATAAATTCCCAAACACTTGAGGGATTACTAATTATAACACGTTCCTGATTATTTAAGATGGAAGTTCAAGAATTATTGAACTTCATTGGTTTATAGTTCACGCGGGGAATAATCAAGAAAATCAAAACAATGCGCTTGCTTACTGTGAGTAGTGTTCAAAGCAAGGAAAGACGATCTGGAATCCAGGGTACACCGAGTTGGAGGCTCCATATTTTGCCTGGAAAGGTCGCAGCACCACTTCGACGTTATTACGAAAGTTGTAGTAGCTTCATTTCCGAAACTTTTACCAACAGGGTCACTCGAACTAAATTGGAGCTGAGTGCATTAAGTCCCACTAACTCATTAGGTTTCATAGAAACTCCAGAATATTCAACTCCAATGTACTAGTTGTGAAAGTAGTTCGTCAATCGTTAAGGAATAATTCCTGTCGTATT
This sequence comes from Gryllus bimaculatus, assembly GCA_017312745.1. Classification (NCBI taxonomy): domain Eukaryota; kingdom Metazoa; phylum Arthropoda; class Insecta; order Orthoptera; family Gryllidae; genus Gryllus; species Gryllus bimaculatus. Next base: position 1,323,278 of record BOPP01000133.1, read on the forward strand.
TTTAAAACGTTATCGACCACGTTCACACGAAGGATTTTTATGAATTAAATTCAATGTAAATTTTATTATTTTACCGGCTGTTTATGGAATCACTTGTCAAAGTGTAGTAAGAGAAGAAGGGCGTTTCACTTAACATAGAGTTCTCGATGTCAGATGAACATACGGATTAAATATGATGGTGTATAATACAAACGTCAACAAATCTTTCTGCATTCAGAAAGTATTTTATGCCTACAGGAGAATCAACTAAGAAATGTAATAGTAGATGTATGATGAATGAGATGGCATCTTTTAATACCAGGCAATTTGCCATACTTATGTGTCGAAGGTGTTGCTTAACCAGGGGCAAGAAAATACTTTTTCCACCTTTTGGTCTTCTCTTAAGGACTTGTAAATTCACTTATTTCTTGATGATCTGTTTTCTCTCTGAACATTTTATCTTTGGTGGAAATCTTCATATTTTGTTTTGCTGTGCTTCGTATAATGAACAAACTGTGAATATTGTACTCAACTTTCGATTCCAAAACTGCAATTTTTGTGGGTATTTTTTTAAAATTTATTGTACTCGAACAGTGAATAACCATTTTACAGGTTTAAAATGAAAAGATTAAAAAACAATACAACCTAGAAATCAATATTTTTGAGTTATTGCATAATTTTCAGTAGGATTGTTTAGTAGTGTTTGCTTCAATACTAAGCAATCGTTGATTCAGTTATGGAGAATGAAGCGGTAAAAAGAAGATTCGCGTAAACCAACGAGCCTTCCGCGAAATAAAGATTTCTCAATATTCCAGTTTACTCATAATCTTCTTCCTCCTGCGGTAAAGCTTAATTCGATATTTTAGCGACAACCGCATACTCTGATAGTATACTGCCATACACTTTTGAGATCATGGAGATAGGTGAATGTCACATTCTTTAATTCTTTAAACACGTGTTGTTAAATGGAAATTTTCATAGTGTACTCGAACGATCTCTTCCGAAGGTCCAAAATCATCTGAATCGAATAAAAATCTGTTTCGTTTGATCCTATCGATTTCGTTTGCTGGAAATCAGCTTGAGAAAAAATACCATGAGCTGAACATGTAGATGGTTTTGAAATAGTTTCTCGAAAATTTTTGAATAAGTGATATGCGGAGGATTAGGTACTCGGACGATTTTAGATGCAACATTCGGGTGTTTTTCGGTAGAAATAAACTGATGATCTGGTACTGATTTTTTTTTACAATCTATTAGTACACGATCAGAGTTTACAAGATCAGGTAAGAAACTTTGAGCTCAAACTTGGTAAATATGTAGAGAGTGAAGATCCAGTAGTGCCGTTGAAGATACTTTAATTGAGCGGTGGTGCTTTACGACTAACGACTTACGTGATGCCCATGAAACACTTTCGAAATTTACTAAAAAATGACAGCAAATGTTTTCTTTATTTTTCTTTCGAATAGACGACAGTGTATTTTTTAATATTATGTGGTTCATTGTTTAATTAAAATCTCTAAAAGTTTTGAAAATTAAAAAAGTTCATTTTTTTAAAACTTGTCCTATATTTTAACACGAGTATTAAAGCCAGAGACTTATTTCTCAATGTAATTTTTCTCTCAATTTAGATCGTTGAATAATGTAATACACTTTAAAATAGTACTAGTCGTTTAGCAATAACACTAAGACGAGGAGAAGTTTCGTTATGTGGCTAATTCCCAATAGTTTTCTACATATTAATTTGTCTGAATTATTCCCATTGGTTACATAAATATTGAATCTAAATTTGGTGAGTGTAATCTACTTAGTTTCATGGCATAGGAAGTATTGCAGAATTATTTTACTGGTCTTTGGATATTCGTGTTTGGAACTGTGTCCCACTGACTAAGCTTGTCAATGCCCTACCACTTTGCGTCATATGTTTACACAAGATCTTACGGATCTTTTAACAAGAATGGAGTGTGACCAAGTCTGCCCTGATTCTTTCGAACAACATGCAAGTAGAGACATGCGCAACTTTCATGCGGAAGTGTAACAAGGCACATAATAAGAGACAAAAATAAGAAATTATATAAATAAATAATATTGTTTACTTATTTCACTAAGAATATTTTATTAACGTAATAATTGTTTATGAAAATTTAAACCAAACTATTTGATGTTCTTGTTGAAGTACATTAAGATATAATAACATTCAACAATCCGAAATTTTCTTACTACACCTAGTGAAATATTCTGTCATACGTCTGAATATATTAGAGGTTCTTTATTAATTTGGTTAAAACATATACTTGGAAATTGGTGATTGCTTTTGATGAGTAGGTGATTATTATGTTACGATGTTGGAGCTATAATAGAATGACAGGCAGAGGAAAGCCGAGAAAATAAACAGCGTGCCCGCTTTGTCCACTATAAATTCCACTTGGATCGATTGTGATTTGACCCCTGGTCAGCTTCGGCAGGCGAGCGTTTTGACCGCTACACCACGGTCTCAGCTCTCCGCCGTCCACCCAGAGATTCAAAAGGGATTCCTGAGGTGGCTTAGAGAAACTGCTATTGCCTCTGCGACCTCTCTGACCGGGAGGTCCTAGGGTTCGAATCCCGACGGCGGCAAATTTCAGATTCTATGTACATAGCCAGATCGAATAATGACGCTTTGATTTCTCCGATGAATGCCAGGTGAAAGCCGGGACGGTACCCTAACAAACGGATCACGGTCCGTACGCGATCTTCCCTTCTTCTTCCTCGTCCTATACCCTCCTCTTATACACCCCCATCCCCACATGCATACCCTTACATGCTCTTCACCTTGCGAGCAGCCTGACAGGAACTTGTAGTTTGTCCCGCCTGGTGAGGTGTCCCGCTATCGCGGATACCTTGAGGAGGAAAACCTCCCAAGTCAAAGTAAAGTCGGCCCCAGATCTCACGTTCGGGCGGGAGAGAAACTCCACCATCTCCTGGGATATAACAAGCGCTACACTTACGGGTCAAATGGCCTTAGCATTTGTCGCGCCCGAAACACCAAAAATCAATCAATTCAAAGGGAATGGTGAACCATCTTTAGAAGGCCTTACTAAACAAGTAAATATTAAGCGATCCATTTGCATCACACTTCGTCCGCCCATCTAACGCTATAATTTCAAGAAGCATCGGATACCACGTGCCTTCTCCAAGGAAATACTGCAGTTTCATCGGGTTTCTCCAGTCGTTGTGGAAGTACTAATAACGCAGACTCTCCGTGTTGTGCGCCAGGACGGGAAGGGAAACAAGAAACAGAAGCTGGGGAAGCGTTATCTTCGTTTAGGGCGGCCTCGTCAAGCGCTTTCGTCAACACGCTCCGGAGCAACCTCGCTGACTTTCACCGCGTTCGATGCAAACGATAATCGCATTCTCACACACTGGGCGGCGCGAAGGCGGGCGGACTGTGGACCTCCTAATTGGGGGCGACTGCCGCAGGGGAGTAGATCACGTGAAAGGTCGAAAGGTGTAGAGCGTTTGTGGCGTCTTTCAGTACAAAAAGGAACCAACGTCGGCTGAACCGCGTAGAAAAAAGGCCTTCTGCGCATACAATAAAATTTGATTGAATTCTGTACCCCCAGCGTAGCCGACGGCTGCCGCTGTTCAAGTGCGTCTCCGTTGTTTACGCCTTGATACGATGACAGTTGATGTCCTTCAATAGACTGAGTATTTATTTTATTAATTATAACTTGTAACTAGATCACATCTTAAAATATACAGATGTAGGGCATCTTGTGTATCTTGTGGAATGTGTCTGGCACTCCAATGCCTAAGTGCAGACATTTAAGGCCTATGCAAAAAAAATGTAGCGGCGTCCGGCGGATGTTGACAACACCAGAGCTTAGCCAAATGCATGATGGAAAGACTGAGTGAGCTGCTGCGCATCGTATACGGCTTCAGCCAATGAGCTTCAGGCACTAGTTTGCGTCACAATTTAGCGAGAACAATTTAGCATGCTGCCAGATACCAAAATTGTCATATAATAAGTCATTGAAACTCATATACGAAGCACTTCTTTTAAATGTTGCATCTTGTACACCTTCATCGTGTTATTTTTGGTTGGTCACCGATGAAATTCTCACTTTATGCCACTTTCAAAACGTCTCTCAACATTACTCGTTCTTCATGCGGCATGGCGGTCAGAGTTTGGGATGGCGTTTCAAACGAAGTGCCTGTGCTGTGGTCACTCAATCTAGTACTGCACAAAATGAGCAAATATTGATGCGCCGGAATCGCTCACCCACATCTTTCGGCCAGAGGGGGCGTCGACCGACATATCGTTAACTGACGCGACAACAGCGGTGCCCCCATGATGTAAAGACAGGAGTAAGCTGCTCCTTTCCCAGATTTTTGCTCATTGCATTCTGCGCAGCGCCAGTTTACATCACGAACTTCGCGACCACAACACGGGCACTTAATCGGAAAAGCCAGGCCAGACGCTGACCGCCATGCTGCATGGCAATCGAGAAATGTTGAGAAATATTTTGAAAGTGACATAAAGAGGTAATTTTCAACGGTGACCAACCAAAAATAACACGATGAATGGGTAGTTGAAATAAAATATGCATTTTTTTATTCTTTATATACGTGTTTCACTGACTCGTAACAGTGTTTATTTTGATATCTAACTGAATTTAAAAGTCTCGATTATGTTGCGACGCAAATTGGTGCATGAAGTTCATTGGGAGAAGCCGGATAGGCTTGCAAAGCGGCTTACCCTTGTCTTTGCATCATGGGTGCAAAGACAAATGTATACATAGAATACGATTGGCAGTACTGCCCCTACAAGTGAAGCCAAGCGGGAGAAGGTAAGATGGCGGCGAGCGCAACTCTTGACTTTATATATACGGGGAGCACGAAATCTACAGTAGTTCCCTCCATTGTTACCCGTCACGAAGTCCCCAAGGGACTACTGTCGACTTTGTAATGGGTAGCAATGCCAATATAGTTTTACAGTAGTTAAAGTATAATTTTGGTTTGATCTTGCTCGTAATTTGTTTGCCATCCGCAGTTCTTTTATTCTGCTAAATGAAAATATCAATACAATAATCCTTTATTACTGTAATAATCACTATAAATTATTCTTTATCAGCTAGAAAATAAAGAACTAGTTTCTTTCATGTAACAACCAGCCATTAGTATTTATTACAATATTTTCATTCAGAGAATTGAGATGACAAAATGAAACTTCATATACCACTTATTTGTCAAACTTGCTCCTTAGTAATTCGTTTTGCTGATGTTGCTTTGGATCGCAAAATGTTAGAGAGTTAGTACATAAAATTTTGATTATTCAACTATATAACTAACTAATCCAGCTCCAATGAAGTTTTTTTGCAGTACATCAAAAGTGTGTCAAATATATCAGGTATTATATGGAACGTAAGAGGTTATAGAGGTGCAAAGCTTACGCGTACAGAGAAATATTTCAAATATCATCAGATAAAGGACTATTGAAACGTTTCAAATTAAACACATATATCAGTGTTTCGCATTGTTAAGATTATTTCTCGTATATCTTAAAAGAAATATGAGAATACCATTCATCTGCCTAGCGTTTACGTACAACGTCTCAGAACGGGGTGACAGTACGATGGCGTCGCACGCAGTTTATTGGCTTCAGTGCTACCCTGGTGTCCAGCAGAGGCATTGCCAATTTAACCGTAAAGCGGTGACACGGGCTATGAGCTATGTCCAGCCTCTAGACTCTAGAGAGATTTTTATAAGAAGGGACGGCATTGGCAGCCACTGCTGACAACATAACTGCGGGTTATGCTCATACACTCAATTCGTCAATGCGTTGGTTCAGTTAGCTCATTAGTAAATGGCTTTTATCACCATCTTTTGCAATGCCATCGCTCTACATTACTTTCATTTGTTTCCCAACCTATGGAATTGGTCCCTTCTTATAGAGTAATTCCTCTACATCTGGAGCGAGGACTTCACGTGACAGCGGTGATTCTTGAAGTGGATTTGACGCCTTATTAGCTACGGGCGTTGCGTGAACTATTGGTATGGTAGGGGAGGGAATATAACAGAATGAGGTATATTTTCACAGGGAAATATCAGACTGATGATCTGGATGGGCATTTGGACCGTGTCGTCAATTGTGGGGTTCTTCGTATCACGTGTTCGACAGATATTTGAAGCAGAGAAGAATATTAGGTATAAAATAGTAATGAATTGCATACACATTCGGACAGATGAATGCATTTACTTTCAATTGTTATATCTGAAGAAGAGGATTTTTCTATCAATATTAATTCAATGTTGTAGTTTTACCTAAGGATTAAAGAAGATAGAATGTGACCTTGCAGTCCTGACAGAAGTTGCATACTATTGTTATCATTACCTAACCAAACATTTTAAATTTCAAGACGATCAAGAATTTCTGGCTATAGGTATGACACTTAAATCAGTGTTTCAATATTTATTAATTATCAAAAAGAAAAGAGGAGGTATGAAATTTTCACTCGTCTTGTATATGACATAGTGGTCATATATGAGTACAGGTGTGTGACCTTGCAGAAACTTTTGTATATTTGCAACATCAGAACCAGAGTTTTCTGGGAGCTTCATTAATATTGAAGTGTTTTTGAGATGTATCACAATAAGCAAAACAAGCCATAACAATAGTAACAGTTAATTTGGTCTTTACTACAATGTTTCCAAAATCTTCACTCCTACCAAAAACAATACCAAAATAGTCAAAACGCCAAGAGAGGAAAGATACAAGTTTAAATTCACGTCACCGTCCACCAGTAGGAGTCCAAAAAGTTGTTTAATAACCAGAGTTCAGAAAGAGATCAAACCCATGGGCGTGAACACGGTCGGCGTGTTAGAGGACGCGCGAACTCAAACGTTCGCCAAGCAAACAGAAGTTTGTCACAAAAACACATTCTAGAAACCAACTTTTGACCCAATCACTGTTTGATCGTTGTTTGTTAGAAATAAGGCTCATCATTCGCTGCCACAAAATCAACCGCTGCGACCCGCTCGTCCTGGCTACACAGGGAGACAAAACCATTGTTACGCAGCTCGTGAGACTGTCTCTTCAAAAGTATAAACTGTTCCTTCACCTGGCCTCTTCATTACCTCTGCAGAATGGGTCGCGCTTGCTGAATTCAAAGCCCTATTCATTTTCTCCACAATTATATGATATGCCAAAATTCCACAAATAGACCATCCCCACTACACATGATGTATCATACTCAAAACACACACACAGAATTGCGTACAAACTCAACAACGGTATCAAAATACAAGTAAATTACACACCTAAGTATGGAATATTCAACAACCCTGATCTCATCAACAAGACGAAGATACTTTCAGTGCTCACTAACTCTAAACTTGTGTCCTTTGATGTTGTAAGCCTCTTTCCTAGTGTGCCAACATCAGACTACAAGAACATTGTTAGGGGTCTAATTGACAGATCACCGTATACCGTCCCCATCGAAACTGAACTGTTCAACCTAATTATTTGGTTCTTGTATGCATATTATTTCCCAGTCAATCACAAATTTTACACTCAAGGATCTGGATTACCCATGGGCTCACTCCTTTCATCTTTACTAGCTGAAATATTCTTGGTCATTTGAGAAAACACGTTACTGGCTTCTGGACACACGCTTCTAAACCATCTCCTGTACTAGTATAGATTTGTGGCCAACGTGTTGGCACTACGCACGTCAGCACCAGTCCACTTCATACTTTTACACAGCAACTTCTTACATCTCAACATCAAATTCATTTCTATAACAGAAAACGAACACAGATTTTTCAATTCTTTACATCACCATCACAGATTTACTCGACCAAGGAGAAAGAATTGATGCAATCGTTATAGATTTTTCTAAATGTTTCGATTTAGTTCCTTCAGTCCGTCGTCAAAACAAAGTCATCGATTCGGAAGTAGACCCGTGCGTAGCCATCTGAATTGGGGAATTTCTCCGCAGTCGGACGCAGCGAGTTCGAACTGATGACCTTCCATCCGATGAGGTTTATGCGCCGTCCGGCATTCCTCAGGGAAGCGTTTTAGGGCCGCTCCTTTTCGTAATGTGCGTTAATGTACCAAAAATCGATCGACAATCAGACTTTTCGCGGACAACTGCATCGTGAATCGAAAAATTAGACACAAATCCGAAATTGATCAGTTGAAAAAAGATATTCACGAATCGATGAAATGGTTTCAGATAAACGGAATGAAAATGAATACTGATAAAAGGCAAACAATTACTTTTACGAAGATTCGAACACGTGAAACACTCCACTATACAATGGATAGAAATAATATCCTTGAGGTACATATTTGAAAAATGTGGGAGTAATAATTCAAAACGACCTTAGCTGGGCTTATCACTTTAGCTATGCTACACAGTGGGCTTAGAAAGCTCTTCATTTTGTTATGCGTATACGACGGAAAGCTAACAGTAACACGAAAATGCAGGATTACATATCTTTGGTTCGCCACATAATGGAATTCGGAGTAGCTGGCTGGGATCCTCATAGGGAAGGTCAGACTAAAGTGTTTACCCGATTGCAGAAAAAAAAACAACTAAATTCATGAACAGAAACAATAGAAAAAATGTCAACTCGGAATCATTAGTTACATGGCAGCACTACTAGGCGCCCTCTTCAAAGCGTACACAAAGTAACAGGCATGGCAAGCTATCAGTGAGACTTGAGATGCCATGCTCATTATCCCATATCTTCCCAACGCTGCATTAACGCAACTTAATGTTTACAATTTTATTTTACCTATACGTTGATAGCATTTGTAATAATTTTACAGTAAACACAACGGCTGACATTACAATAATGAGCGAAGAAATGTAATACGCTTCTCAGGAATTCTGTGGTGAACATTTGTTTCACATCGTAAATATTGTTCGCATCAAGTATCATTAAAATATTAAAATCGACTAAACCAGCGAAAACTGCATTAATAATTACGTAAAAAGATAAAAAAAATGACATTAGTGAAAATCAACAAAAAATGTTAAAAATAACCTATAAAAAGGGTTCATTTTCCTTTGTCATAAAAAATGAATTTCAATACTAAACTGCATTGTCCTAAAGTGAAAGGGAAAAAATTACATTTCATTAAAATCCACTCTAATTATTGCCATCTGTTGAGTATCGCTCACGAGGGAAGGTAAAACTCTTGGAAGTATAAAATCAAATTTAATGGCAAATTATCCTTAAATTTGTAATTTTTGTACAGTACAATGGAATTTTGAAAGGATTATTTCCATCAAGAACGTCATTAAAAAAATTTTCTAAAAACTGTCATTTTTCATGAATAAATTTATAGAAGGGAGAATTCGAATTGTAACTTGCTCCCTCTTGAAATACTTTCTAAAGTCGCCCGTTACAGATTATTTTGTGCGTTTTTCTCAACTAAATACTCGACAACCGTTCTCAATATAGGTGTAGGTGATCCATTGTCCAAATTTGTCCTTTATCTACATCGCTAAGTTGAAAAACTGATAAATTGGAACAGTCTTAATATTAACGTAAAAATACTTAAATATAAAAAATAAAGTAACAAAAATTATCCACAGCGTACTAATTTAAAAATAAAATATAATCATGACAATAATAATAATAATAATAATAATAATAATAATAATAATAATAATAATAATAATAATAATGACTATTCTGAGGACGTATTTTGGATATCAGAAATAAACAGATTATCGCAATATCCCGGAAATGAATGGAGATGTTGATTTCTACAGAAGTTGTGAGAATATGTGTAAAGAGAACCCAATACTGGAACGCACCAGGAGCAGTACAGCAGGAAAGAATACATAATATTTTGTCGAAATATTTCACCAGCACCCACAGAATTTTGGAGACTCAATTCCAATTTATTTTGCAAGGAAATTCCTTGCTATCAGACTACTGTATTTGGGAGAGTCCTACAAAAGCTGAAAATGCATCTGAACTATTAGAGTCCTTTATTTGTTAACCAACAATTTATAAAATTCCCACATCATTATTTATACTACATTCGATCAGCATCTGAAAGAAAATGGGCTGATTTTACTAGAACAGGTTGATTGTAGGAAAGGATCTCGGGTATGCAAAGAATCAATGATAATAGACATATGGCATCCAAACATGCAAAGGAGAAGTCACTTAACGTTTCAGTGGACGGCATTGATTTCAGGAACAATTTAGATTTTATTCCTCACTTTTGGCGGCAGCGAAACCATCAACTCTACAAGATTCATTCCGCAATCATTAATCTTATATATGTCTGACTTATATATGTACTCGGCTAGCAAACAACGTAGCATGTTATGTGAGGAAAATTTAGTTACAAAACTGTCCATCTCAAATTTTAGAAGCATTTTTCAGGTGGATAATCTAAGCCCGTTTGGTTTGGCCTAGCACTGAACCTTATGAGCCTCCGCATATGCAGAATGCCTCCGGCTATGAATATGCTTCCAAAAATCTTAAGACGATCATTTACAATTAATTTATATCTGGATTATTTTAAGCTCTATGCTAAGGGACCAGATCAACCTTGTTGTTTCCCGATACAAGTTGGAAGATCAGCAACTTTTAAGAATCTTGGTCTGAAGAAGTTATTCACGTTCCGTTGTTCACACGCAGAGAGGTCGTGTCTAGAATGCAGAGGATGGGTCCCAGTTGACGAAAGACTTGGGGATTCAAGAGCTATATTAGAACAGTTGTGATAAATTTAAGTGACTGAGTCTTCATCAACCCCTTGAAACTGCAGATGAAAAATAAGACTATGAACCATTAAGTATTGAAAGTTATGTATTACCAGCGAGGAAAACATCTTAGAAATTAATTCATTAACAATGAATCTAAGGTGGCCATCTGTGCTCAAGATCAGAGCTATATCTCTGAATTTGCTCCAGGAAGAACACAATCTACTTTTTTCGAAACCTAAGGACCGAAATGGAAATCAAACCATTAGCAGCGCTTCCAAGTGGCCCCATCGGTATGAAGAGATTGGCTGATTGGTTCAGAGCCGTTGTGATTTTTGATGAAACGGGACGATTTGTGCTGGCCATTCAAGATGGTATTAAGTATACTTAGCCATTACCCTAAGATATCTCATTAGGGCTATTGAATAAAGATATTTCAATAAGGTTGTTAAATAAATTCAGTAGGGTTATTAAATGGGACGTGGGTCTTGAAATCCTTCGTACATCGTTGAATCCTTCACTTGCATGAATATAATTAGAATAAGTAACATTTATTCATTTTAAATCCACCAGCATCTGTAAAAGAGGAACACGTACAATTTACATAAAATTACTATTTGAAGCGTCGAAACTCTGCAGACTAGCTAACTCGAAGATATCACCCTCGCGGAGGGGCGGAGAATTCTGTTAACACATCGTTATTACGCGCACTTACGCGTGTGCAAGAATTCTGCCCACGCGCATGGCACAGTTTTAGACACAACACAGTGAATAGTATACGATACAGTTTTCAGATTATGCCTCGATGAACGGGCACATATTGTAACTTATTGTAGAAGATATGGAAGTAACCACAGTTTCTGTACTTGGCGATTACCGCACAATTGAAGTGTACCTAATTAGTTCTAATATAGAACTGCCAAAAAAGGTCTTTGAATTGCACAAAAAAGCTTAAAAAACTGAATGTGCCAAACAGACGCGTCTGCCAACATGAAAGTCTCCTAGAATCAGATTTTCTGAGCTGATGGCTGCGGTACGGAGGCACTAGAGCATAAAGAAAGCGGGCAGTGTCATGGCCAATTAGATTAACAGATTCTAAGCCTTCTAGGAGCTTCGGTCTGCTGGCTACGGCGCGGCCGCCCGCGTGAGCGCCGGGAGTTCTCGTAATTGCCAAAGACAGGCTGTCTTGATTGTATACTATCCTGGTCTGCAGTCGTGGTGCAGAAAGGGTCCGGTTCCAGCTCCGTATCATGAAGCAGATCCAATGGCTTACAAATAAAATGTTTTACAAAGCATGAATTATGCGCTGAGGTACCCTCACAGGGAATTCAGATATAAATATAATTACACTAAGACATAACTCCACCTGCGGTAGGCCAAAGGATCGAGTAGCTCAGTAGCCGTCGTTGCCGGTCCCAAGCCCAGATAAAGGAGAAGGGTTGGAGAAATGAGCTTGCAACCCTTTTTTTGTAGATACTCTCTGAGATGTATTCTCCCCAATACAAAAGCCTCAGATGCGGACAGTCAACCTGAGACGACTTTGCCAACAGAATATCTCTTTGGTACATGGAATGTGCAAGTTTGAGACCGAAACAGGCAGAAGTTGTGGCAGAAATAAATTGAAACAGGATATTGTAGTTTTAACAGAAATCAAAAAGAAGGGTCATGAAGAAGAAGTACTAGGAAACTACTATCACATCTACAGAGGAGTACCAAAATCACAACAAGCACAATCCGACGTCTCTATACTTATTAGTAAAAAACAGAAAACATATTACAAATTTTGATCAAATAAATGAAAGATTGATCAAAGTCGAACTAATAATCACAATAACTAATAATCATTGGAGTGTATAGCGTTAACGACAACGCTTTAAGTTAAGAAAAAGAGGCTTACTTTGGTGAGCTTAGTAATATTATGGAAGAAGTCAGCAAGCAAGTTGAACTGTCATTGGAGGTTTAAATTGTAGAGTTAGACATCACGAAAGAGAGTTAGTTGGCCATTTTGGAGAAGATGTGCTAAACGACAATGTAAATAGACTTATTCTATGTAGGGAGCAATAATGTGTTGTAACAAATACGATGTTCCAACATAAATACACACATGGGAAGATCCCACAAGATAACGTAAATCAGTTATAGATTTAATGATAATGAGAATAAGAAAAATTTTATTAAAGGATGCGCGGGTTTATAAACAGCCTGAATGTGCCAGCAACCATCACATGGCAGAGGGAAAGGTATGTTTTACGAATATAAAAACAACCGCACCAAAAATAGACAACGAGTTTATAGACAACTAGGAATTGATCTTCAAGACAGACCTCTTGAACCAGTATAGTAATAAAATGCTCTACCAAAATAGATTAAGAAACAAATTAAATTTGGAAAAGGACTATCCCACGGAAATGTATCAACACTTGAAGGAAAGTATTTCGGAAGCAGCTAATAATAAATGACGTAACGCAAATTTGGAGTATTTGAATCCCCTCTCTCCTCCCCGTAACGTGCGCTTCAGTCCCCTCTAATAATTACGTAACGCTAGGGAGAATTGCGATAAGTAAATATTATAAAGCAGAAACGAGTTGTATTAATTGTATTTATGTTTTATATTTTAAAAATTTATTATAATTAACCTGAGAATTAGTTGGTGGTGCGGACTGCGCATAACAATAAGTTTGGAGACAATTTTTTAATGAAAGAAAGACGCGTAGGCGAGACAATTTCTGACAAGTCGTGCACATGCTGTCGTGGATGACGCATAGGTTCCAAGTCAAGTGCGTCACTCATGGGATTGTAGAATATATTGTAGATCAGTTTTGAATATTTTCTTCGTAATCTAAAAGATTCAATATTTATATCATTGATAAACAAGATTTACATTTAATGTAACAATTTATAGAAGATAATTTCTTTAATTTATTATATTTTAATTGAGTTTGTTAATATGGTAATGTTTTAGTATAAGACTGAATAAAAAGAATTATTTCACCAAATGTTGAAAGATTTTAAAAATAAATATCAGCATCACGTAACACTAAAATATGACCCCTCTACCCCTATGTAACGCTTCTTCAAACCCCCCTCCCCCTCTTCAACGTTACGTTATTTATGGACGACCCCTAATTTGTTTCAGTTGGAAATCAAACCCGTGAATATCCGAACGCTTGACAAAGAGCCCTGCTATTACCGCATCAGCAACTAGTACAAAAGGTACTACTTCTTAGTAGCTTAGTTGAATACTTAAAGACTTCAACTATTAACCTTTAATATTTTCACGTTCTTGAGATTGAGAGTGCCTAATTTTTTTTTCTTAATACGAGTACAGAGAACCATTTGCACAAATTTTCAGAACACATGGCGTGGAGAACTGTTCCCTTTACCGAGATTCCTTTAAGAGATTAACTCTTTTTGTAATGTAATATATATTAATTTTTACGAAATGCAATGGTTGAGTCATCGCAATACTTTTTTTTTTGCGAGAATACGAGCACTGGTGGAAAATTAAAAATGTACACATGAAAGAACAAAGTACAAACCTAGTCCTTGGGCATTTAACGACACACCAAAATTGTGTTTCTCATGTTTATTAAGGTTTTTGAAATGACATTACTGGTTTCATCTTCCAAAAGCGTTACAAACCCGTTCTGCTGGCCCGAGTAGGCGGATGCTCGATTACCGCCCGCCCACAGGTTGTCAAGTGCGTTGCTGATCACTGGTTGCTGGCTCCTCACCGTATCTCTCCTGCCCATTTCGCGACTGACCGGTATGAAAGGGCATTATTCCCAACAGCTTCCATCAAATTCCTGTAACATTCTTGGGCATTTTTTTTTCCATGGAGAACGGCTGTCTTGGGTGTATGAGCGATGCTCAAAACGGATTACATTAATCTCGCACGGCGGGAGCGAGACAACTGGTTTCACATTGAGCCAATAGAAACACTCAGAGACATCTGTTGATGTGAATACACTCTACTGCAGCATTTTTTTCATGCTACAAATCAAATTGGACGTTCCAAAAACATTTCTTAAAAAAAAAAAAGAGTTGCCATGACTGCTCCAACCCTCGTGTAATAATTGAATGGACCGCGCGCGCGACAGGGCAGCTCGAAAAATTCTCTCATTTCTGATCTCGCTTCACACGAACCCGACTTACGGGCGAAGTAAAAGCGTCCCAAACACCTCGTGGAATAAGGAATCTGAAACAGCGCAACGAGACCTGAAACATGAATTTCGTACTTCTGTGCACGCAGTGCGCAGTGCTGCCAATGTAATCTGAGTTTCGTGTGTTGTAGGACAGACCATAGATCCACGCAAATGGCAGCAATGGTCACGCTGCGGTGGATTGAACGCGCATTGCACTTTCCTTATGTGCACAAAACTCCACTATAAAACTCTCGGAAGCTGGAGACAGAGGGATTTGGAGAGAGTTAGCCGACGTGCCGTGGACGAGTGTGAAAAGTCGTGATTATAGTGAACTGGATAGGTCCCTGGATAATCTTGCTTTGAAACTGTAACTTGGGTCTGGTATTTGGACATCTGGCATTTTGGCAACTGTCTTTGGAATCAACTTTCTCTCTTGGGCTCACTGAACATTGGCAAAGCGTATGTTACTGATTTGGAAACGAAACTTTACCAAAACTTTGTTAGAATAAACTTGTGTTGTAGTTATAATTTGTGACTACTTATTTGCAACATTTCACTTTTGTACTCTTCAGTCAGCATTTATTTATATAAGAGGAGCTTAAGGCTAATTTGCCATTTAATTTCATTTTATGCTTCCAAGAGTTTTACCTTCCCTCGTGAGTGATACCCAACACATGGCAATATTTAGAGGGTGTTTTTTAATGAAATGTCATATTTTCTTTTCACTTTAGGACAATGCAGTTTAGTATATAAATTCAGTTTTTGTTATGACAAAAGAAAATGCACCATTTTTATTTTCATTTTTGTCGACATCGACTAATAAGTCACTTTTTACCTTTTTACCTAATTTTAATGCAGTTTTCGTTGGTTTCGTCGTTAGTTATTTAAGGTCGCATTAACTTCTAGGTCATTAGCGACCACTATTGCATGCAATGGTATGGTAAATGTGAGGATGACACGATATGATGATAGGGGGTGAAAGGACGAACACAATACAACCATGACCGAGGCGGGACTCCAATCCTTTGGTCCGAGATCGCTAGGGCACTACTGCCTTAGCGATCTTGGCCACCAGATTGGTAAAATTAGATTTTGTTTTATAAGTTTTCATTTTTTTCTATTTTGTTATTATTTTATGTTTATTAGGAAATATAAATAATGGAAAACAAAATTGTAATACTTATAATTATTATTAAATTGTAATCTATTGTTACTTGAATATTGAACGCATTAGACCTAAACTAAAAATAATATTTTTTAAAGAAAACAGAACAGTAATTTGTAATAACTAGAGGGTAGATTTTAATGAAATGTCATTTTTTCAGAAATTCATTTTGTGACATGACAAAACGAAATGACATTTTTTAATGCATTTTTTGAGTTCCACTAAGTCATTTTTTACTCGATATCATCATTTTTACTGCATTTTTTGCTGATTTTATCAACTTTAATATAATTTTAATGGTACTTGCTTCGAACAATATTTACGAGGTGAAACAAATGTTCACCACAGAATTCCTAAGTCGCCTATTAGATTTCTTCGCTCATATATAGTAGTGTCAGGCATTATGAGTACTATGTAATCTAAGGTTCCTGTGACAGGCCACATCATCGCCATTGACAGTTCGACCAATTTCGCGATACATAAAGGTAGAGATTTTCTTTTAAAGAACAGTCCAAACCAAACGTTTGCGAGCTGAGTTCACTTGAACACGAGGAAGAAACTTCGATTACATCAGTAACATATCCAACAGCTTCAGTTGTTTATCTAAAGTGGTTTTCATTAATTTTTAACGTCATTTTCTTTGTTGTTAGGGCATTTTTAAAGCATTTAAAGAGCATTTTACTGATCATTTTGGGCAATGTTTTTGCTCAAAATCCGCCCCTAGTAATAATGCTCCCGAGATTTTGACTTGAAAATGACTTCATGGACTTTGGGGTAGTCGGAAAACGTGAATTCCCATTTTTACAAAAGTTTTTTCAAACATAATAATCAGTGAAACTATTCAGAAGTTCAAGAATTTACGAGTGAAAAAATAATGGTAACTCATAAGAATCATTCAAATTATCTACCATGATTACGGAGATTAAATTTACCAAATGCTACTTATCATACAGACAGCCTCGTCAAAGTTCAGTAACTGCTTCTTTTTTGTAAGTTAGGATAATACATTTCCCACCGTTTTTAACAGCCATTTGGGTAGAACGGTTAACACTAACAGATGGTTTAAAGTATTCTACGCAAGCGCAGCCTAAAACGTGAAGGGTACCGCATTTCTGGGCTCCCTTTTTCATTTAATTGTTTTTATTTACTTATGATATATTTTACTAGAAAATAAATAAAACATTCTAAAAAGTCGTATCTTTGGTTTTTTTGTTAAACCAATTACAGGGCTGTCAGGTGACTTGGAGAGCCTCTTCGCCTAAAGGTGTATACCAGTTCCAATTGTCAGGATAAACGTGGAAAATAAAGGGATAACACGTTGAAAGAAATAAAATATTTATTGTGAAAGGTTAATCGGGTTCCTTAGAAATTTTCAGGGAGGGTGGGCATGTCCCTCCTGAAAATGAAAGTTATTAAACATGTCCTCCTCCACGGTTTAAAAAGAAGTGTGGCCCAAAACAACACTTTGCCTAAAAATCTTGATCATTACTATGAACATCAAAAAATTGTTATTTCTTCTTAAGAATTAGTCAAATGCAACCACGAACCATGATCTTCGCTCGATCCCCCTTTATATCTCTAATATTTACACTTACATAATTTCATGAGGGGGCGGAAAAACGTATCACTTATGAGGTTTTTAACATAATTAATTTTTTTCTCTTTGCGAGATGTCAGCGCTGGCTACGTGCAAAGTTACAAATCTATACTTCTTTAAAACAGGCCTGCACAGCATTTTGCAGTTCGTCTGACTTCGAGAGCTGCGCGTGAGCCACTCGAGTGCAAATGCCGAGGAATTTGAAGGATGGTAATGAGGCAACTTCTACGAGTGGGGGCCACCAATGAGAATGCGCAATGAGAACCATAGCACATGAATTGAAAGAGCAATTGATGAGAAAATGACGGCCAGATACAGTTCAAGTGACATTGCCTTTTGTATTACGTTGGAAATATTTGTTAAATGTTGTCGATATATGACAATGTGAAATATGAAACTACAACGAATTTGAACTACAACATATTTGATTTGAACAACAAATACTATAATTGCTATTATGGCTCATAACGTAATTCGTTTTGCTAAGATGCAATCACAAATATAGTGTTTCGCTAAACATAACATTATGGTACTGAATTGTTATAGTTTTATGATGACAGCAAGAAACTATTTTTTCATTAACTATGTTTAATTGAATTACACGTTTTTCTCAAAGCTAAAAAAGTATTATTCTTCTAAAAACCATGATTATTTTATGCTCTAATTTCTGACAAGAGTTCATTATATATTTCTAATATAAAATCAACGAACACTATTTATTCATCATTTACAACATGGTATAAAATTATTAAGCCCTTTGCATTCTATTTAACAAGGCCCATGGTAATCTCATGATTGCTCATATCTTATCATCAGAGAGGTTTACTCGTTGATATCTTCAGATTCATAATGGGGGAAATTGAGGAAAAACATTCTTGCAATTACCTATTTTTATGTCAATCTTGATGTGAGAGATTGCTCTCATCATTTCGCTATAATTTGGCGATAACATTCCAAACAAATAGTTGAATAAGTGGGAAAATTATTCCACAGCATTAGACTCCCCGGCATTCAATGTATGCGTCGTGCAAAATTAGTCTTCTCCCCTCCCCGCAAAGCTTCACCCACCTACTACTAGCATTTTCGTGTCTCTCGCGGATAGACAGTCGGCTCAAAACTGCAGAACGCCTGTGGGAGCAGGCATTGTGCAGGCATGCCTTAAAATATAAGTATTTTCCCCTCCTCGTTATCTTATTAAAATAGTTTTTGAACAGAAGGAACAGAAAAAAGGGCATTTAAATGGAAATGAATAAAGACATACAATATTTAATTTCAATTAGTACGTTATAATAAAAACATTCTTTACAAACATGTTTTACATTCTTTGGTGACACATCGTCGCAGAGATAAAGTATAGTAAGAAACTTAATAGCAACAATAAATCATTATTTTTAACGTTTTTAATTAGGCTTAATACCCTTTTATGCGTGTGCCTTATATTCACCCTTACGAAACGGGGAACTGTCATCGGCGAATGTCAGTTTAATTTAGAACACTGACGTACACTGGGAAGATATTGAGAGCAATCTAGAGGTTATTAAACAAATTAAAACATATTGGTTATGTACGTTCGCGTTGAGATGGCGACACGTCCAGCTTTCTACTATTCTTTGGAAATATCTTTTAAACTTTCGCAGCGAAAGTTTCGCTACAAGCACTTTGATTCTTGGTAATCCTCAAAGAGAGTACCGGAGAGTACAAGCCGATGCTCTAATTTGGGCCATGGTCAGTAAATTGCAGTAAATCAGTGGGCCGTCTTAGACAGGTCTTAGACGAAGGGCGAATTATAATCTGCTGGGATACAGTTATCCAATCGGGATCTTCAAAGTCAAAAAGTTATCGAAGAAAACTGAAGCTCCTGATTGCACAATGGCATCCGAGTGATCACTGCCAAGTCTCTTCCATTTTTTAAATCAGAATATAGATGCTCTGTGCTTTGCATTGCAGTTTGCAACCATAGATCGCCACAGACGAACTATGTGCTCCTTGGGTTATCTGCGTTTGCGTGGTTATAATAACGCTTGAAGTGCGGGCAAGAGGTTAGGGAGTCTCCGAGATAATTTTATTTATTGTTTTTTCTTTGAGTGACTGTTTCGAGAATATTACATCTGTTTTGGACGGATTCTTAATTTTACTCCAACCATTAATAAATTGTACTGCACTAAAATCAAACACTAATGTCTACTAGATGGTATGAAATAATATTTACCTTGTTTATATTTTCTGCCACTTTCTACTTGTATGTAACGTGTTCATTTTTCAGGTATCCGATATATAAACGTGGAAGTCCACAGTTACGAGTGTTTTTGCCCAATTTTTGGATCAAACTAATTAGACCGGTTCATAAGCAACCTCCAAATGTAGTGCAATTTGTTGTCTCTGTGGAAATGACCAAGCATGACGTTAAGAATTACCTAGAAAAAATTTATAATGTTCCTGTAGTTCAAGTGTTTACCCGGATTGTGTCAGGTTGTTGCCTCTCTGCTTTTGTGAAGCATGTGAATAAAAAACAATAACTGAATTTCGTGAAATGTTTCAGGAGAAACTCGCCAGGACCCAGGTAAAGGATATGTTGTGAAAGATGATGACTACAAGTTGGCATATGTAACATTGGTAAGAAGAAAAATTTCTAATGTGATATTAATTCAAAGTTTTTCCATTACTATGAATTTTTCAAATTTTATTTCAGCCTCAGGGGAAAACATTTGAGTTTCCAGAACTCTATCCAAAGGAAGAGGAAAGTGAACAAGATAAAACCCAAAAAGAACTGAAAAAGCATTTCAAAAACTTTGTAGACAGGAACAAGGATAGACCTGGTGCACCTGGATGGTTTTCATTCTAATTGTGTAGTGATACCTATTATATACCTGTCTCAAGTTGTCAGAAGATGGTAATTGGCCAACCCTAATGGCTAGCGTAAATCCATATTCCAAGCATAGTCGTGCAGACTGGTCTAGGTTGCATAAAAAATATGATCCTTTGAAAGCTGGGAGTATTGATGGAACAGACACAGAACCTCATGATCATGGCATTGAGAGAGCACTTGAGGCAGAATATTTCCCTGATAGAAATGTGAAGGGTAACCCTGAATGTACATTATTTGTTGCAAAATTGTCAAAATCAACCACAGAAAAATCTTTGAAAAAGGCATTTGTAAGTTTTGGTCGAATACGGAGATGCAGAGTTGTACGAGACATTGTGACTGGTACATCTAAAGGATATGGGTTTGTGGAATTTGAAGATCAATCATCAGCTTCAATGGCTTATGTCAGAAGTAGCAAACTTACTGTGGATGGTAACCTAGTATTTGTGGATTTCGAGTGTGAGCGATTACTTCCTGGTTGGATCCCTCGAAGATTAGGGGGAGGTTTTGGAGGGAAAAAGGAATCTGGACAACTCCGATTTGGGGGTCGTGCACGTCCATTCAAGAAGCCTCTTGTGCCAGGAACATCTCAACAAACTGATGATGGAAGAAGGAAAGATTGAAGCAGTGCAAAGTAGTTATTTTTTGTGTATAAAAATTCACCAATAAAGTTCTTTTAGTGGTTTTCAGTTACATTCAAATTCTAATTCTTTCATTAATATTTATTATAAACAATACATAAGGAAATTTAAGTTTGTTACAGATTAATTTAAAAAACACACATCACTTTGTTGTCACTTTCCAGAAGCCTAACTGGTAATCATTTCCAGCACACACATATGGAAGGTGGTGATGCCAAGAAATGTTTGTTGTAAGCTGCAACACAAAAAAGAAATTAAGTATAAAAAAAATTGATATTATCAAGTACATTTAGATACGCTAAACCCAAATTAAACTGAAACCAATTGTTCTTAGGGTTCATACTTCTGTACTAAAAAAAAAATATATATATATATATCGGCAGCCTTTTCTGTTCCTGGAGGTGAATCATGCTCCTAAGTTAAGCTCTAGTCTGCTAGTATGCATAAGAGTGAGCAATGGTTAAGGAATACTCATTTTTTTCTTGCACACATTTTGGACCTCTTTAATATACTGTTCTTTCTTGACTAAGTTAGTACACTTTTACATTCATAATAGTTTTAACCTGTCAATCACCAGCCACCTCTCATTTATCCAAATATTCACCAATTTTTATTTTTTAATCTAATCGCTGCCATTTGAAAGGGACCGGAAAAATAAGATAGGCAAAAGTGCCCAAAGGGATAAAAAAAAAGAATTTATGTTGAAAATCATATTTAAAGTGTAAAAAAGTTTCACCAAATTTAAATCAATTTGCTTAGAGTACTTTGAATGAGTGGAAAAAAAAAAAAAAAAAAA
>BOPP01000133.1:1345259-1371181 GCA_017312745.1 Gryllus bimaculatus
GGGGGGGGGGGGGGGGGGAGAAGGAAAGTTAATTTTTTTCCTTCTTTTTTAAGAAAATCTCATATTGACATCATAAAAAGGGCTAACTATAAATTATAGTGCTGTAGTTCTTTGAGTTTCCCAACGTTTCAACCTTTTATCTTAAAATTTGCACCCAACACATCAATATAAATAAACAGTAATTTAATAGTTTGCTTAATTTCTTAGAATTAGATCTTTCGTTTTTTTTTATTTAAAGTTGCATCAACTTCTAGGTCATTATCGACCACTATTGCATGTAATGGTATGGTAAATGTGAAGATGGCACGATATGATGGTGATAAGGGGTGAAAGGACGAACACAATACAATCATGCCCGAGGTTGGACTCGAATCCTCTGGTCCGAGATCGCTACGGCACTACTGCCTTAGCGATCTTGGCCACCAGATCGGCAAAATTAGATTTTGTTTTATCAGTTTTCATGTGTTTTTTTTCTATTTTGTTTTTATTTTATGTTTATTAGAAAAGATAACTAATGGAAAACAAAATTGTAATATATATAATTATTATTAAATTATAATCTATTGTGATATGAATATTGAACACATTAGCGCTAAAACTAAAAATAATATTTTATAAACAAAACAGTAGTTATTTGTTATAACTAGAGGGTGGATTTTAATGAAATGTCATTTTTTTTCTTCAATTACTTCAATTTCTTCAATTCACTTTAGAACAGTGCTGTTTAGTACAGAAATTCATTTTGTGACGCGACAAAACAAAATGACTAATTTTTTTTTTTGCATTTTTCGATTTCCATTAAAGTCATTTTTTACTCTTTCACATCATTTTTTTTGCTGATTTCATCAACTTTAATATAATTTTAATGGTATGTGCTTCAAACAATATTTATGAGGTGCACCACAGAATTCTTAAGTAGCCTATTTGATTTTTTCGCTCATATATTGTAATGTCAGCCATTGTAAGAACTATGTTTCTGTGGCGTTTAACGGTGCCATTGTCAGGTCAGGTTGATTTTGCGATAAATAAAGGCAGAGATTTTCTTTTAAAGAAGAGCCCAAACCTAACGTTTGCAAGTTGAGTTCACAAAAGGAAGAAGACTTGATTCCTTCAGTAAGATATCCATCAACTTGAGTTGTTCATCTGTAGCGGTTTTGATCAAATTTTTTTACGGCATTTTTCTTTGCTTTCAGGGCATTTTTTAAGCATTTTATTAATCATTTTGACAATTTTTTTAGGTCATCAAAATCTGCCCCCCCAGTAATAACATTAAATATTATTTGTAATGTAAAACTACATTTAATACAGCAACTACATGATGCAGTTCCCATGTTTTAAATTCAGACAGCAGATTTTGGAAACAAGCTATTTGGTACTACATCATAATGCGCAGATTTACCACGTTCCTCTACGGCGCAATGACACTTGTGCGTCACTAAACACAAAAAGTCTACCATCCATATACAAGAGACAGTTTGCTGTGTGATTCTACATTGAAGGGTGTTGATTGTTTATCATCTACTTACACACTACAAGGTTCAGAAAGCTGTAAGATGCAAAAGTGCCTATTGAAACTGTCAGAATCTCTATCAATATGAGAACCAATATTTCAATCAATTGATGACGATCCGTCTCACAAAGTATTGGCTAAACGTGATATGGAAATAGAATTAATTGAAATGTCTTTTCAAAGAACCATTACCACACATAAATATTGTTTCTAGTGCTTTTCAAAAACTGAACTAATCAACATTACTTCCCAAGCTTGAATATGTTTTTGTTGTGCGTGTTTATACGTTATTCGTTCATTTTTTAAATTACAGTAGCTTTTAATATCATTCTTACAATTGTTTTCCATTATTTATCTTTTCTAACAAACAAAAAATAAAAATAAAAGAGAGGAACTAAGAAAATTAATAAAACAAAACCTAATTTTGAAAAATTAATAAGAAACTTAAGTATGATTTTGTGAGAGGTTAGCGTTCATATTTTTTGACAGACGAATTTTTATAACATTAATTTATTTCCTAATCGTGCAACGGTTCTGGTGATTGTCGTCCCCCTCATCATGTTGTAAAATTAGATGTTGAAATTATATAGTACTAATTTTAAAACTATTTACATTAGAATATTAAAATGGAGAAATTATGTCAAGAAGAACATACCAAACACAGGAAAGCTCACAAAACTGATGGTTCTTACATCAACATTCTACAGCTAGCTGTCAATAGACGGACAAAATCAAGTTCATTAATAGATTTGTCAAATGTTTGATAATCAAGTTCATTGATATCAGCTGTAGAATGTTAATGTAAAAACCATCTCTTTTGTGAGCTCTCATGTGTCTGGTATGTTCTTCTTGACATAATTTCTCCATTTTAATATTCTAATGTAAATAGTTTTAATTTTTGTACTATATAATTTCAACATTCAATTTTTCAGCCTGATGATAGGGACAACAATTTCCGAAACCATTGCATTATTATGAAATAAATTAATGTTACAAAAAATATGGACCCTAACCCTTGGATTGGAAGATTGAAATTTTGGGAAACCAGAGAATTTAGAGCTACAATATGAATTGAGCTCTTTTTATGATCTGTGTGCATGACATTCTTAAAAAACAAAGGAAAATGGTTTTTGTCAATTATAAGAATCATGATCAAAAATCCACATTCTCCTTAGAACTAATAGAAATTACGATCGCCAGTATGTTGTTGTACCCACATTGCACTATTCCTAACCTTTAATCAAAGCCAAAAATCTATTATAATATTTACCTTTTTGAATATACACATGATTAGAGGCAATCATATTTTGAAGTCAGTAATCAGTGTCATAACTTACATTTGATTATCGAGTGATTAATCAGTGATCATCAGATTTAACTTCTACTCCAGTTCACTTCATTTTATTACATCTTTCAAAGATTGTGGTGATATTCTTACCTGTAAATTTGCTATTAATTGCGGCACATTAGAATTGAGACTCAACACTTTGAGTTGATGATCTGGTTCTCCAAATGTAGCAACATAGGTATCGCTCAAGGGGCAGCAACGCACAGCACAAGCATTAGTGGTATGAATCATTCGTGACTCAACTGGATTTCTAGATTTTGAAGTGTCCCACCATGTTAGTTCCTGTTCAGCAACTGCCACAACACACAAACTATTGCTTGGTGACCAATCTGCTGATAAAAGGGGTTCAGTTCCACAATCAAAAGTCATAATCCTTTGTTGGGTATTTACATTAACTTGAATTATTTTCCCTTTCTTTAGAGCTACCATTAGTTTTCCAGGCTCTTCTTGATGAAAACATACTGAAACCACTGATAAAAGAGAATTTTAAAATATAAATCTCCTTTCTTTCAAATTTTTTCCAACACAAACTTATTATATGATCTGACCTGCAGTACGAAAATTCATAACAGCAAAGCATGAATATTTGTCTTTTATTGCCCACAATCTGCATGTAGAATCATCACTACCTGAAGCAAGGTACTCCCCGTCCATGTCATACGCAATGCTATTGATGTAGTATGTATGCCCTTCTAGGACCTGAAAATGAGAATAAAGGTTAAATGTGCATAATGATTAAATATTTATTTAGGCCTTGTAAGGTTTTCATTGACACAAGTCTATAATTTTGAGTTAATTAAGAAACAAAAAGCAAGTAAAAGTCAAAATCTTACTTGGATGGAATGGTTGTTGGATAGGTCACTTTCAAAGAGGCGTAACTGATAATCAGCTCCTCCAGTACAAAAGCTTACATGTTTTGGCAATGTACTTATAGATGATTCTGGATTCCATGCAAGACAATCAGGTCTGACTTCATGGAAAAATTTGTGCAATACCTGAAAATCTATTTCTTCTTCCATTTCATCATCTTCCTCCTGGACAGAGCATACATACTTTAAATACCTCATTCGTGATATAAACATTTTAAGTACGTCTTGTTAAGTTAGGAACCACACCTGGAATTTTATCCTCCCCACTGAAATATTATTATGAAAAGCAATACAAATTAAATTTGGGGACCACTCGTACGGCGAAAACTCCGCAAACAAAACTTGATCCTTAAATTCTACAAACAGTGGTGTAGCAGCGGGAGTGTCCATATTTTCGACGAGTACTTTGCAGCAACAAACAGTACAATACAAAATTCGCGGGCTTGTTTCGTTCCTCTTTCTTTGACTAGTGGTCGACTTCCACAAACCGAGCTTCACATAAACGGTATAATTGCAATTTACAAATTATGAGACTTAATCAAAACTCTAATATTTAATTAATTACATAACGAAACATGAGTTTTGAAAAAAAAACATAACCTCGACCCTGCCAAAACACCGGTCTGATGGCCAGATAGGTACAGAAGAAGATTCAACGTACCAACGCACGCGCGAGCAATCAAAACTTCATTCAGCGTAATGTATATATATTTATTGTCTCAATAAATTAAAATGAAGGAATATCGTGAAAATACCCTGCAGTTTTAAAATGTATTCTATCATACTTTTCACTGCAAATCCAGTTGTTTCTAAACAACTGTTTTTTTAATTGTAAATAATGCAAACACAGGAACGCGCAGGAGTCACATGGTTCACACCGGTCGACTCCCAGATGGTAGTTTTATGGAAATAATGTGTAGTGGTTACCTTCATAGTATTGCGTACTGTATTTATGTGATTTCGGATGACGTAATTGATTAATTTGAGCTACAAACTACCCTTGCAAAATTATCTACATATCCATAAACTGTCATACATTTCCTTCTATTGGTAAACCTTATTAACTGGTGAGCACCAACTGTCAAATATTGTACATGTTGCATTCTCATAATATTGCTAGAATTACAAACTCTTTTGGTGATATAAGTGGGTACTGATTAAAAAGCTGTATTTATGATAAAGTGTATTTCACTGCAGTATACGCGGTCCGTTATCATAAGGAGTTCAAAGTAATTGTTAGAAGCCTCGCTTCCAGCATCAACATTGAGCCAGCGCATCGCCTGCAGTTGTGCCGGTAGTGTCCAGGTAGTACCGGCGGAATTGCTGAAAACAAATGGAGATGTGACCAAAACATTGCACGGTGATTAGCTTTCGCTCCCTTTTGTGCTTATATTTAGTTGAGTGGTTGAGGATATTGAAATATCTTACGCATTTTTATGATTACATGATATTCCCCAGATGCAGTGACACGTTGGATGATAAAAACCTTGAATTCATCCCTGATTTTATGTTTCATGGACCTAGCAAATTTTTCTTGCCGTTGAATTTTTATATTTTACGACGTACACAGTTTTGAGGTAAAAATCATGTACTAATTTTTCGTCCCATCTTTGTAGATTTATTGCTTCTAATTTAATGTTACCAATTGTGTAATTAAGATAGTTTCAAAGTAATTAATTATATTGCGTTAGCGTATTTCATGTGTCATCTGTGTACATTATGACAGCAGCACATGCAATTTACCATTTAAAAACATCAATGTCTAAAATAGTTTGTTAATGCTTTTGTGAAGAAATGCTGCATAAAATGTGGCTTTTATAATCAAATGCACTGGAATGTTACTGAAGTTCTTTGTATTGAGATATTTTAAATAATAAAAAGATTTATGAAATGAGTGAAGAACCACTGTTTCACAAAGAATAATAATTTTTTTCTTGTGTTTAGACCATGGAAGCTGACATAGCTGTTGTAGCAGCTGATTTAGCTCGAGCTGTTGAGTTAACAATGGACCCAGCTGTACCCCAACAACAGCGGATGGATGCGTATACTGCTTGCGAACGTTTTAAGGAAACTTCCCCTCTCTGTGCTCAATGTGGTTTCTATTTGGCTCAGTGTAGTACAATGTCCCATTTTGTGCGACATTTTGGTTTGCAGTTAATGGAACATTGTGTGAAATATCGTTGGAATCAAATGTCGCAACAAGAAAAACTATTTATTAAGGTATTATTACTTATGTTATTGCAAATGTTTCATGTCAACAGTTGAAATCTTATCAGAACATACTTGCCTTTTTGTTCTTTTTCCTTCTCTAATTTTTTCATTAAGAATGTAATAATAATATAATTTTATTAGCTCATGAACTTGTACAAGGGAGGTTTCCAGGTGTGTCAATACAGTATAAAATACGTCAAAATATAGTCTGTATTTCTAGTAATAAATATCAATATAAGTACTTAGTCTAGTGTTATATTTACATAAAGTATACAATGTTCTTTGTAAATTAATCACAGACTTAATCTAATCTATCAAATCCATAATTTTATAAGGGCATACAGATTAGTCTACATCCTAGAAAGGGAAAACATTCTAATTATTGAGGAACAGTTCCTTCTCCCGGAGATGACGGTAACAACAAAACTAAAATGCATCATAAAAATGAAAAGAAGCAAAATTTGGCAGAATTTTATGCAACCGAGGCAATGACAAACCAAAATTGGACTGCAATTCACGAAATATGACATGTAGTCACAAGTCTAGCAACACATGGTTTCCACCATATGATATGCAAACAAGAACGATTCCTTGAACCGACCGACATGAGTCTATAAAATATGACCACACCTACGAATGATAATTCATTCAATGGTACAGGGAGAGGAGAAAGACAATCAACCAGTATACACAGAAGCACTGGAAAACTAGCTCAGAACTAAACAAATTGATTGCAAATAAAATGCACATCTGTGCCCACTTCAGCTAATAATAATTTTATGACGGCATGCCAAAATAAGGTAGACATTTAATTTAATTTTGAAGCAATTTCCATTTGACAGTTTATTGAACATTATTATTGCACTGTATAAAGTATCTTTGTTGCTACTTCAGACTTGAACATCCTGTGGTAGTTCTTATGTCTGTGGGTATTGTATTTGTATAGTTCATTATTTTTAGAGATGGTAAATGTACTATTATTTCTTAACAGAATGATTATCCTGAATGAGTCAAGTACTATTGCCATCAGAACTTTGTTTGGTTCAATATTGTATTATCTAGGCTATCTGGGATGAGCTGTCTTTTTTCGTCGTTTGTGCCAATACATTGTGACCTTTCTCAGCAGAAGCCTCTGTTGAAGGCCACAACATGTTGGCCAAAATATCAGCCACCACAGCAGAGATGGGGCTCATGTATTGTCCAGATAGCCTAGACAATACAAACTCTGGCCGCGGAAGCCTACGCATTCATAACTTCAGTGCAATAGTTCCTACAAGTTTGGGTTGGTTTTAATTTGAAGAAGCTTCTTAGTGCTCTTTTCTGCAGAGTCATAATTCTATTTATATTTCTGTATGTATTGAATGTATCATTCAAAGGATTTGTGGTGTCTGCTGGAACAACTTGCCAGTAGAAATTAATCTTCAAATATTTCTTAAAAATTATTAATTCAATTTTGTAATTGTAATTTGTTTTTAGCCATAATATGTCCAGTAAAGGGCAATTAGCCTCGCTGCTGTTAGATTCTGGCGATCCTAGTCAGTCACCACTGCGATGTCTCAAATTAACCTTTGTGACTTCTCATAGTAAACAAATTCGGTTAGTGATGCCTTTTTTGGTCGTGGCCTTTCAGTAGAACCATCCCAGCATTTGCCGGTGACCGAGGGAAACTACGAAAACCGGTCAGGATTTACTTATCTATCCGGGAGACGCCGGATAGATAGGGCACAGATGCCAACATTTCGGTCGCCATTTTATGACCTTCATCAGGGCGTAGTTATTGCAATAACTACCAAGGTAAACCATGAAAACCCCGTCAGTTATTGCAAAAACTACACCCTCATGAAGGTTGCAGAATGGCGACCGAAATGTTGGCACCTGAACCCTGGATGTGGTATCTCCCAGATAGCCAAGTAAATACTGACTCTGGCCACAGAAGCCTATGCTCTCACCTGTCCGTGTGGCTGACACAGGGATTGAATCCGGGCCTCCTGAATGTGAAGTGCACTTTGCCCTGAGTCACTTCGCGTGGTTTATTGTAATTAACCCAATTCAAATTTTAATCGACATGTGTCTCCATTCTGTGTCATTCTTATTAAGCATTGGAATCAGGTGAAAATGGATAAAAGAATATGAGTATCAGGATTATTGAGATTTATAGCGAACTGTTTTTACACTGGTCAGGAACTCAAGAGTGATTGTTTTTTAAATTTTACATAGAGTTTGTATTCAGAATATAATTATAATTAAATAAAATTTCTTAAAAACATTTTTGTTATATCCATCATTATATTTGTAAAATTAGATCTAAGTGATTGCTGCACTGCTTAATTTGGCTTGATTGCAAAACCATACAGAAAAACTTTAAAATGAGAATTATTCTTGTCTCATTGCTTTTGCTAATGATTTATGTTGTGTAGGTTTGCTCTGTACCACTTCCTTTTGTAAACTGTACTCAAAACTTCTCACTTCCCTTGATGTTCTGATGTTTTATCAAACTCTTCCTGTCAACAATTTTCCACAAAAGTTTATGTATATTGTTCAGTGAATTTAGGTTTGTTTCTTGTCCAGTAAATAACTTTTTTTATTACAGGAAAATGCAATGAAACTTCTATGTAATGGTATTGAGCCATCTCTTCAGGAGCACAATCACATGAAAGATGCTATGTCTCGGGTTGTTGTGGAAATGATCAAACGAGAGTGGCCTCAGCAATGGCCAAGTTTGCTTGCAGAACTCAATAATGCATGTATGCGTGGGGAAAGCCAGACAGAGCTAGTATGCTTTGTATTTTTACGGCTGGTGGAAGATGTGGCCCTTCTTCAGGCATGTCAATTTTGAAGCCTTTTATTGAATGTGTATTGAACTTCTCTTGTTGGAAAACTTTTAATCTAATATTTTGTTTAGACTTTGGAGTCAAATCAAAGGCGAAAGGATATTTATCAGGCTTTGACAAGCAACATGGAAGAAATATTCAGTTTTTTCCTTTCTCTTATTCAAGATCACTGCAATAAACATAAAACTAAAATTGCTGCTGGGCAGTTTCAAGAAGCTGCAGCAAATGCAAGAGTGGTGCAGGTAATGTAATTTCCAGATTAGGGTCATTGATTTAAAATAAAAAAAATTAAATTCTCTGTCTTACAAGGTTAATCGTGCCGAAAGGAGGTATGACAACTTAGGAGGGTGGATTAAATGTATATTTTATCCACTTTGAAACCACTAGCAAAATATTTCTTTGATTATTCAAAATTAGTTTGTATTCTTTGTGATTATTAATCCAGATTTCTTTTTTGTTAGAACATTTAATTCCATCCGAGCATTGCAGAGAACAGATTTCAGTTAGAAAAAATCTGTACAATAATTTAGTTGTAGAATGGTGCCAAAAATATTTTGAATTATTGCAATTTTCGAAAAATGAAGGATTTTAACGATAATGAGACTTCCACCATTGTTTATTAATCCTCTATTACACTATCCAACAACAAAATTTAATCAAGCATTTTAGTGCCATTTGTTTTCAAACTTTTGAAAATGGCCCAGGGACTTCATGTTAAGTATCCATCAGAATTAAATGATCTGTTTCAAATTCAAAAAGCCTCAACATCAACCAGATCGATGAAGGAATGTCAGTTTCAGTGAAAACCCATCGTACGATTTAGCCGCTAGCATTGTTCACAGACATGAGGACAGATAGATGAGTAGATGTTTGGTTGTCAATCAGTTTTTCATAATTAAGGACCCACAAAACATGGATTATGATGATAACACGTTAGAGGAAGTAATTTACTATATATAGGGATGAAATGTATCTGCTTTTTCGTTACCAGGTTCTGGCAATGAGAGTTTTTCTGTCAAAAAGTCACCGTTTTTTCCCACAGCATTACAATATTATTTCTAAACAGTGTAAGTAGTAGCAAGAAAGTAAATTTTTTGCTTTGGAAGGAATTTTTTCTTAATGTGTAGGTCAAGGAAATTTTTACCATTATCTGCATTCAATGCATACTTTTATTGCTAATTGAAAATTTAGTGGTGCTTTCTCAGTTGTTATTACCCCAATTTCCTGTAAAATGATTTGTTGCTTTGCAGTTTGATAAGAAATATACGCTGAGATACTGAATTCATTTTGAATTGTACTTGGAATGTTTTATTTTAATAGAATTGTGGATTCACTGTATACTTTTATTGCTAATTGAAAATTTATAGGTGCTTTGTTAGAGCTGTTACTTTGTTATTACACCAATATCCTGTAAAATGATTTGTTGCTTTAGTGTTTGATAAGGAATAGTATATTGAATTAATTTTCAACTGCACTAAGTATGTTGTATTTTAAAAGAATTGTAGGTTTATGAAGATTTTAAAATGGCTTAAATTAAAGAAAAAAATTATTAGAAGTATGAAAAAGTAAAACTGTTGTCTGTTTTAATAATTTTAATAGTGTCTTTTATACATAGGTGATTATTGGAAAATATGTATAGAAGAAACTAGTGTGCTTCAGCAGCAAAAATGTTGCTGAACAAAACCACACAAAATGGTTTTCCAAAATAGGAACACATACACTGCTCAAGACAATAAGTAAAGTACTTCTACAAACAATAAATTAAATATTTTAAACTTTAAAAAATCAAAATCCTTACAAAAACTTAATAATCCATCATAATAATAAATATAATAATAATAATAATAATAATAATAATAATAATAATAATAATAATAATAATAATATAATAATAATAATAATAATAATAAATAATTGTAATATGTAACTTAATAATCCATAAATAAGTATTAGAGAATTACTACACTGCAGTCTCTTTTTGTGAGGACTTTTTATTGGAGCAACCCTGGATCTATTTCAGCTCGTTAATAGTTTTTAGTTTAAAGGTGTAAGAAATGCTGGGTTATGCGTTTGTAATGTTTATTGGGCTGGCAAATTCAATTTTGTGTCAATATTTTACATTCTTGCACTTAAGAAGGAACTTCTTCAGAAGAGAAAGTTGTGTAATGCTGCATGAAGAGAAAGTTGTGTAAAGCTGCGAATTTTTGATAAAAAACTGTTATTGGAAGGGCCCTGGTGACAAAAAAGTGGAAAAATCGAGTTGCTAAATTTAGAAAAACATCGTCTAACACATGGTGTGGTCAGAATCCATATTAGGTCATTGATACCCAAAAATCGATTGACGCCAAAATATGTGTGTGTCTGCCTCTGTCTGCTTGTGAACAACACTAGCGGTTAAACTTTTCAGCCGATTTTCTCCAAAATTGATAATCCCCATCATTTTTGGCTGATGTTATGTTCCCCTGAATTTTAATTTTTTTTGGGGGGGGGTGTACTTTACAATATTTTAATTTTTTGGGGGGGGGACTTTACATTAAGTAGTTGGGAGATATTCGAAATTTTCAAAAAAATGGAGCTATCGATTTTGATTAAATTTTGTTGTTGGATAGTCTGAAGGGTCTTATTGTTTAAGTGAACCAACAAGAGGTCTCATGTTGGTTTAAAACACTGATTTTTCAAAAGTTCCAAAATTTTTTCATCGTCTTCCTACAACTACGATTATGATGATACAATTTTTTTCTTAATGAAATGTGTTCATCGAAAACAGATCTTCAAATAAGGTGAAGTTGAATTTTTCAAAAATATTAGTATTTTTTGAGGAATTTAACGTCAAAGTTAGTGTCTTGCTCTGAAAATCCTGCGCTTTGTGATCGTAATTTTAGAGGTGTTGTGAGGCAGTTGGATGCTATGTAAGTTAAAATGTGTATATTATTTCATATTTCTTTGTTGTTTTCCTACGTTGGAGCATTTGTTGAATGCTGCGAAAGTTAGGGTTTGTATATTATTTCATATTTCATTTTATTATTATTATTTATTATATTTATATTATTCCATTTTAACCCTTCAATGCAGTGCTGAGCAAGGTAGAATTTCAAGGCAGCTTTAAATGAAAGGTGCGGTCAGCGGCACTCCAGGGGCAGGTAGCAAGCTGAACACATCCAGTGAGGCCTGCTGCGGGAGATTATTAGCTGGGGCGGCGTTGTGCTTCCCAACTCTGAAAACATGCTCTTTCCTGAAAATGCGTTGCTTCACGTCTCCAATAATATCATGAACAATGATTATTAAATAATAATGACTTTGAGGAAATGGAAAATTAAAACAAATCTACAACACTTTCATTCATTTACATCAATGTTTTTTAAGAGTATAACATAATTAAAAATAAAGTATTATCCATGCACGTTTTCTTGAGCCCTTGGTTCACTAGATGCGAGAGGAGTGTGGAGTTTGGTTATTTTGACAAAAGGAATTTTACTTCACATTTGTAGTTCACTTTTCAAAGCAAAGTAGTTTCTAATACACAGGAGCAAACATTTACCGTTACCATATTTTGTCTACAATGCTTGTTGCTATCATTTATTCTTAATTCAGCTAATGTTGGGAAAGGAGTGAGGGTAGATATTCCAGGGCTCAAGAAAACATGCGGATATAATACACTAGTTTTCAATGTTATGATAGCTTTTAAAACAAGTGTAAGGAAAAGTCCACATTTCCATCTGGGCACCAGAATGTAGGCTCTCCATGTCTCCCATTCTTATGACATATCACACATCGTTTCAGTTATTTATTTTTGTCTCCTTGAGGTGGAATTCTCTCAAGAATGTGGCTTCCTGACATGTGATGTAAATCACTCAACAAACGACGTTCACACACTGCTCTTTTGTCTTGTGAATGAGCAGATAACAATTGCTCGACCAGATCAATACGAAATATCAGATTCTTGTCCCAGTGTGATTCTTTTTCCAAATAATAAATGGTTTCTACACAGTGACTTTTAATAATCTTCTGAACATTTTCATTCTCCATTTCTTGCTTTTATTCCTTTCAATAAGATCTATTTACAAGTACTGATCTTTCAGATCTACCCCTTCCATATATTTATTATTTATTAAAATGCATGCAGGATTTTTAATTTCTTCTGTTATATTTGTAATGACTGTTTTCAATTCAACCTTGTGGTAGGTATCATAGAAGCCTTTTTATCCATCCATTTCAACACTGAAACAGGGCGTAAGTGTTGGGCGCTGCACTCACCTCTCTCCCATTTCTTTTCCTGCAATATCTTAGGAACATTTTTTCTGTTCAAACGTAATGTTCCTACACAATCTGTTCCCAATCTTTTAACATCGCAACTGTGATGGGGAGTTGTAGTAATTGTACATCCATAAAGTGTGGCCCTTATTTAAGCCATGACTGTATTAAATTTAAGGCAATTCCTGTCATTTTATTTATAGTATGCCTGACTGTCGCAATAATTTCATACGATACGTAGTATATAGACAATATATTTTAAATTAATTGTTTCTTTAAAAAACATCCACAAAGAAATAGAAACACTTCAATGGATATTAAAATACTTATATCAAAAACCACACGCAAAGAAACCGAAAACTTGCCCTAACACACTCTTGGCTGTGCATGGCACCCACAAGAGACAAGCGTCTGTAGACAGCACATCACAAATGAGAAGAAAGACAGGTAAAGGTCCCTTCCGTCCTGAGACAGCTTACTGCGAATGGAAAGGAAAATCCAGTCGGTCCAGTTAGGGGATACTGCATTTAGAAGAGAAAGGAAATTGCAGTCTACAAATTCCATACCAGCTGAAAGGTTAAATTGCATCCTTTGTGTTAAATGTGAAAACGAGAGAGTGGTTATTGTTGGTAATTGTAACCCATTATGGTAACAGCACACTGATACAAGGCGAAAATGAAGGCTGACTTGCGGTTGTGGTTATATAATTTAATACTTTTATATATTTGTAGAATATGACAATATAATAGTGTTTAATAATTACTATTATATATTCTTCAATCTAATTGCATTTATTTGCCAATGCTATTAGTAGCCTATTATTTATTAACTTTTTATTATTTTACTTTCTCGTATATTGCTTATTTTCTCCACCAATAGTTCTATGATTTCAAATGAGTTTTACAAAAGATGTGACTGAGAGGTGTTAATTCGGAGAGAAATTTTGGTATAAATAGTATTACATAACCATTACTAATGGCAAGAAAGTATGTGCTGTATTAGTACCATTTGTTTTGTACATGATAATGTTGGTACCATTTTATTTTTCATTACTTTTAAACCTTTAAGGTTTATAAAACTCCTCATCCATTGACTTTCACTAGCAGTATTGTCATTACACCATGACCGAACACTAATTTACCACATCCATTTTGAAATCTATCACTAGCTCTTATTTCTTTTAATGTTGTGTTAAATTTAAACTCTTTCAATAGTGTATTGTGCATTATGTATGTGTTAATGAGTATATGTATGAATTTGTAGGTAGTGCTATTGACTCTTACGGGATTTGTGGAATGGGTCTCAATCCAACACATTATGGCTGATGATGGCCACTTACTGCAGATTTTGTACCTTCTTCTAGACCAGGAGAGTTTTCAAATGGAAGCAGCTGAATGCTTACTTCAGGTATTTTTTATTTGTTTGCATATCTAAAATGTTCTTATATATATATTTTTTATTGAAAATGTAATTGGTCTTATGAACTTTTCATAGATAGTCATGCGAAAAGGCAAGGTTGAGGAAAGGAAGCCACTATTAGTATTATTCAGTGAAGATGCAATGCAGTGTGTTTTTAAAGCTGTTGGGGATACATCAAATGGAGTGGTTGATGAGCGTAAATATTGCTTCTTAAAAAAATTGTGTCAGGTAAGACATTTATTTTGTCTCAAGAAACTCAGGGAATTGTGAATCTTATAGAATGATGAATTAAAGAGAGGATGAAATTCTCTTGAAGCTTAGTTTCTGTGTTGTGTGAAATTGAAATGTACCTTCTGATGTTCTTCAAACTTGTGTAATATGTTACAATTTCAGCTTCTTACTGGTCTTGGTACTCAGCTATGTACACTTTGGGGAAAGGATGAAGGAGTATCAGTTCGACCTCCATGTTTTTCTGATTATCTAGAAGTAATTTTGGCGTTTACACGTCATCCTAGTTTAACGCTATCTCATTATGCTAATTCTTTGTGGATGGCATTTTTCAAACATGATCAAATTTCCAAGGATCATGTTTTCTTGACATTTATTCCTAAATGGGTGCAAAGCACTGCTCCAAAAATAATTAAGGTGAGGTTTCAAAAGTTTTGAAATTTTCTTTTCTTTTTTCTTTAGTTTAAAAATTATTAACTGAGTGAATGTTCATTGAGATTAAGTTAAAATCTTGTTAGAAAAGTGTTGTTGCAAGTGAGTTACATTATTGACTTTCTGAAATCATTTGTATTTAGTATAAGTTTCATTGTGAGCAAATTGCTTCGCAGGTGAGCTACCCATCTGTCCGAAGTGGAGCCATATCAGATACAGCAGCCTACACTGTAATAGATTATGATAGTGAAGAAGAATTTGCTGCTTACTTTCATCGATGCCGTAGTGATATGTTGGATGCGTTTCGGCAGGCAACTCTTGTTGCTCCTTTAGTCACATTTGCATATGTCGAAGAGTGGCTGACGATTCGCATTCAAAAATCAATGGCAGAATTATCTATTGAATGTAATTTATTACATCCAACATTTCTTGAATGGGAAGCACTCTCTCAGGTAAAAAGGTTATATCAAGACTAAGACTGAATATCAATAAATTTGTTTTTTTGGGTGTTTCAATTAAATTATTGAATTTAATTTCTTGGAGGTTTTTAATATACTTTTTATATTTTGAGTCGTAAGTTTGTGTTGAAGTTGAGTCATAAGTTTAAGGGTTCGCTAAGGACTGGAAACTATTTAGTTGAAGTAATGTAAGGATTTTTTTTCCCTTTTTCCTTTAGGTGTTGGAGAGCATACTGAGTCGCATTTTGCTCTCAACAGAACGCCCAAGTGTTGGCTCTGGATTACGTCTTCTTGACCTGTGCCTTACATACGAGCCTGTGGATCCTCTTTTACTGTCAACTCTTTTATCCTGCATATCAGCTCTTTTTGTGTTTCTGAGTATGTCTCCAGCTGAGAGCTCTGCTTCATTATTACCTAGAGTTTTAGACAAGATATTTGCAGCCTTGGTGTTTAGTGAACCTGGACAGACCAAGGAAAGCCGTAGCCGAGCAGTAAAAAATGTTCGGAGACATGCAGCTAGCTTAATGGTGAAAATAGGTCAAAAGTATCCATTATTGCTGTTACCAGTTTTTGAGCGAATTCATGCAACTGTGCAGAGTCTAAATAGTGATCCTGGCCAGTTGTCAAAAATGGAAAGGGTTACTCTTCAGGTGTGTATAAAACAAAAATGTGTTATGAAGTATTTTATTTTATAATTGAATTGAAACAAGAATTAATGCTTGGATGTATTATAAATTCATGTCAATGGAATATTGAGATGCAGTAGAACCCATTTAATAAAATCTTTTTTCATAAATTTTCTCTGCCAATAAAATAACAATTAACTGTCCTAAATTTGATGCCCTATAAACAGTTCATTTGAAACCCGGTAAATAAAATATTCCACGTTATAAAAACTAATTTTTCATTTCTGATTTAGAGTTTTACTTAAGTTAATAAAATGTAGTTAGGAATTAGAAATATTTTGATATTTTAGTGAAGTGGAGCCTTTCTCTAGTTCCAAATATAAGCATAGGAAGCATAGGAAGCATAGGAAGCATAGTCAATTGAAGGACTTTGTGCTCAGTCAAAGTGGCGACTGGTGCCCAAACAAACTGGTGGTTACAGCTCCATCGAATGACGGAAATGTAAT
Source organism: Gryllus bimaculatus (assembly GCA_017312745.1). Classification (NCBI taxonomy): domain Eukaryota; kingdom Metazoa; phylum Arthropoda; class Insecta; order Orthoptera; family Gryllidae; genus Gryllus; species Gryllus bimaculatus. Next base: position 1,361,949 of record BOPP01000133.1, read on the forward strand.
TTCCAAAATGCGGAATACTAATAAAATAGCAAAAATGCAAGAATATAATAAAATCTAAGCAATTCATGTAAATTAATTAAAACAAAGTTAAATAAAAATCTATATTGAAATACTATTTTCATATTTTTATGCACAGTGTCCATGTCAGGAATATTCACATCCTGCGCACATAGTTCTGGCTTTGATTTCCAATGGGCACCCAAGTTTTTGTATTAGTTATACATTGAGGCACTTGACAGTAATAGAATTCATACAAAACAAAAAAGAACACTGATTTTAAAAACTGTGATCACACTCCATCACTTAACAACAAGCACTATTTTTTCGACATATTTTATAACAAAAAAAAATTATTTCCAAAACATCACTACCCGAGTGTGTATTGCAATAATAAAAGATCTTCTACCACATTCATATTCACAACAACGCCCGCAGTCTACAGGCAGTCTAATTTCTAAAAGCAGTCACATTTATTCTCCAAATTTATCCTATTTTAAATCCTTATCCTCCTATTTTAAACGAAATTTATGGAAAAAGTTTGTTGCTTCCGTAAACACTAATTTATAAATGGGAATTTTTTTTGAAAAATGTTTTTGGAAAAGTAGGATTCCCAGTTGCTATGACAGATACTGATAATGAAGTGCTTAGTGTCTCATGGGAAAAGGCTCCGAAGCAACTAACAATTGCATCACGTCACATGTTTGAAGTTTATTTGAATGACAACAGCCACCCTGTGAAGAATGTTTATTTGAATGAAGATGGACAGCCATGTGAAATTAGAAATATCACACAGATTTTTGAAGAAATTACTGCAAAAATATTAGAACGAGGAGAAGAACCTAGAATACCCTCATCTGCTGAAGTTTCAAAATATGCTGTGACCTTGTCAAGCCTGAGCAACATTCCAGAAGATATAAGAGAAATCCAAATTTTTCCTCGAAATACAAATAAAACAATGTAGGCAAACTGCAATGGACAGTTTTTTCAAGAAAGTTTAATTTTCTGTTTATGTACATAATGTAAATAAACACTAAGAAAAGCAAAAACTTCAACATTTTTAAGGTTTTTTTAGTAAATTAAATTTTCAAGTCCCTACTATATTTTATTAAGAGAGTTCTACTAAATATGAATTCATGCATAAGTCTGCTCAGGGCATCAACTGATGTCACTGTAGTCCTTCTGATCGGAAGGTCCTAGGTTTGAGTCCAACAGTGGCAGGTTTTTTATCACTAGCTTCTTAGCTAGGTCGAATTCAGTTGCTGCCTGAAGGAGAATTCTAGCGGCTGGCTGCTCTAATCGGTAGTTTTCCAAGGTTTCTCCAAACAATACCAGGCGAATGCCAGAGCAGTACCCTAACAAATGGGCTACGGACCGTGTGCAATCTTTCTTACCTCTTCCTTGTCCTCTCCCCTTTCATACACTCACACTTCCACTAGCATGCACTACACATGCCAGGAGACCAGTCGGGTGCTTAGAGCTTGTCCCAGCTGGGACGGTGCTCTGCTGGTTGGAGATACCTGGTTGGGGAAACCCTGCTAGCCTGCAGTAGGTCGGCGCTGGATCTCCCCACACAGTGGGGAAAATATCACTGCCACTTATTGAGCAAAAAATATGCATTACATGTATGGAACTAATTACTTTGGAAGTTGACATGCCCAAAATCCTAAAACAATCAATCAAATTTAACATTGTCGTGTTCTCAAGGCTTGATCTTGGGCAGCTATTACAACTGTTTCTGATTCTGGCTTCATTCTTCCCCTTTTAAGCCACATATATGATAGATCTTTATTGATCTGCACCTTGTCCATGCAGTGGTGTTTTGCTACTTACAATCACGTGAAGTAGTATCAGAAATTCAGTGTCAGTCTTGCAGTTCTCTGCAAGACAGACTCTGCTTCTTGCAGAGTTTTCTTCGTTTTGCTTCTTGCTACACTTACAATGCCTGTTTCCCATTCTTCGGTCAGATTTAATGACAAGCCTCATTAGTGGGTCACCTCAATGACTGACTACATACTTTCCCATTCTGGTTATTGGATTGTGCCAGTAGGCTTCAATTTGTCCGAGGCCTGTACCTCCACCTATACATGACACATAAAGACAATGTACATCAGCTCGAGGGTGGGTGATGCAATATAAGCAGTTTTCTGGTTTTCGGTTCATTATTCAAATTTCTTGCTCATTATTATTATTATTATTATTATTATTATTATTATTATTATTATTATTATTATTATTATTGCAAGAGTTGCAACTTAATTAGATATGAAGTAGAACTATTTGTATGGTTTTCTCATTTCCATTTTACTCATTCTTTAGTATTTTAGGTGAATCGAAATGATACCCTAGAGTCATATAAAAATAATTTTCCAAATTAAAAGAATTTTACTTTCTTTTAAAAATTGTCCAATTTACAACACAGATTTTGAAACCCTGTTAGTTCATGTGGTTAAGCTCTGTCCTTAAAGGTAGGAAAATCCTTGTCATCCCTAGCAGATTTTTTTTTTCCATGCCTCAATCAAATGACATTTAGGCTCAAATGAACATCAATTTGATGAAAACCTAGACCTCTTCATGAGACAGTGGTAGCACTTTCCGTAGGTACTATTCTCTGATCTGAACTTCTGTATCCTTGTCAACCAGTGATCATGAAGAATATCATGAACGGATTTAGTTATAAAAGAATTGAATTTATTGAGAAGTGCACTATTGCACGCATGCACACGAACACACAAATACACACAGATACACACCTAAATTACCAACTAGGGTGATACACGAGGTACTGTGAATGAACCCCACACCACAAACACTGAAGGACCTAGGAGGCTGGTCAACCCGGATTGTGATGGTTTCCTGCCTCATGGTAGGTACTGTAATGACCAGGATAGACAGGATACTTAAGAAAAGGTGATGCACGAGTAGTGGAAAGGCTAATCATATCACATCCCAAGTATGGAAATTCTTCTACAGGACTAAAACCTGCGACCTCACGAATCATGCTCATTTCAGCACTACTGCCTTAGCGACTGCAACCATTGTGGTCAGCTCTATTATATTATAGTTATAATACATTGTCATTACACTTGTGCTTTTTCAGGAAGCTCTTCTGCTTATAAGTAATCATTTCTGTGATTATGAGCGCCAGACAAAATTTGTTGAGGAAGTAATTGGCTCTGGAGCTTCCCAGTGGCTATCGATGGGATCAGAAGCATTTATGGGCCCTCGAGAATTTATGGCTTTTGTGGGCCTTGACAGGCCTCCAGTTGAACCCAGCAGCAATGATTTAAATGGTTAGTGCTTTTTCATTATATTTATTTTCTAAATATAGTGCTCATTAATGTGCTTGATGTTCTTTATATTTACGTTGATACATTTGTATATTTGGATTTATTAAATATAAGACTTTGTTATATCAGTGTAATTTTATATATTAGAAAATTGTCATCTCTAGAGTGAAATCTGTGGTTCAGTGTCTGAGAATGCTTTATAGTATGAATTCTACATAGAGACAGAAAGAAGTAAATCATGACGTTAATACTACATAGATTTTTGCATTACTTAGCACTCTGCTTGTTGCAGAACTAGTAGAGTAGGGATGAGTTTAATCACATTAGAATGTGTATATTACAGTTTAAATAATAAAAACAGGCAAAAGAGGAAAAACATTATATACAATGCAATATGTTCATCTAATTTTCGTACCAACAATACATACTGTTATTATGTGCGAAATTATAAGACATTAAAGGCAGAGAGACATGCATGTTCACCGTTTTGCAAAATAAACATTGGAATAAAAAGTTGAGCATCACTCTTCTGTAATATGGCACTAAGTTCAGAGGACATTGCCAACAATCAGTGAATGTGTGGATTTGGAATATGTACACAAATAGATTACTAGTACACTAAATTAGTATACCAGTAACCATTAATATATAAAGTCAGTGGACATCACTTACAGGATCTGCTTGCTTATCTCTCAGGATACAGATATGATGATTTTAACTGATTGATAATGATAGACAAAACATTATAATTGAAGATTATCATAATGAAAAGTTCTTGCCTTAACTATGAAAATCTTTTTTTTGCCATTTAAAATCATATTACAATGCCATGCATAGTTTCTATAATTTAAAAGAGTCTTCAATTAGGTCTGCTTCTGGTTTATTCTAATGATTCCATTAATATAAATTTCATACTGGTAGTGTTTCTGGATATATATTCTTTTTGATTTTTGTTACTAATGAACTTACTGTTCATGCGACCCAATAAAAGAAATTTTAAAAAAGTTGCTGTTCCATAAAGCAGCATGTGAATAGCAAATATTAAATGATGGTCAGCCTCTTCCTTGTAGCGTTGTTGCATCTAGTCCTCTGTGTCAAAAGCAGTGACACATTGAGCAATTGAGTATAAGAATTTAGTTGGATTGCAATACATGAGATTAGACAGAATAACACAATCAAAGATTTGCATTTTTCTGTCAACATCTACTAGAAAATGTAATACTACTCAAGAAAGGTTTTTGCTAATATGAGAGTGAGAATGTTTGCAATATGGATGCATTATTTTAATAGAGGTACAACTCAATTGACACTCGTTTCAAGATATTGAGTTCTAAAGTTAAATGACTGTACAAAAATTGGGGATGGATTTAGACAAAAAATTATGTGTTTTTCTCTTATATTTACTTGTTCGTCTGAAGATGATATTAATAAGCATACTGTACGCTTTGCCACTCTAAGAAAATTTGGAAATGAAGACAGTATTGATTTATTGAAATGGATTAAACATTAAATTAATGTTATTGTTGAGGCACATTCAGTTTTTTTCACCTTCTTGAAATCATCTGGTTCCTACCTGCAGATCAGTGAAATAATCCTGATTAATGACTTGTAATGAATGGAAACAAATCAAGCCTATCTTCTTTCTTCTCATTTACATTCCTTTGCTGTGGTTGAAGAAGTGGGATATTTAGAGTTTTTGAAAACCTTACTTCTTCCTCATCCACTAGTGGTTTGTAAGTTTACTGTGAGGATAACAATGTCTTAATTTAAGGTTTACTTGTATATACGAGTAATTATAAAAGACTTCTGATTGACAAATTAATCCATCCATATTTAGCCAGTTGCAGACACCATTTTGTTCATTTGTCTTCCTTCTTGTTGCAAACTTTTGAAGGTCTTTTAAACACGCGTACCATTTTTTAAAAATGTCTTTCAATAAAAAAGTGGGATATAATTATATTATTTTTCTTGTTTCGATTACCAAATCTGGATCATGCTCTTTATCATCATACCACTGCAGATGCTATAAATATCTTAAAAATCACTTTGCATGAGACTTGAAGAAAATAATGTTGCTGAACCACTATGGACACACATGTAGTTGCATCACTATGAAAATGAATAGACTCTCCTATGATTCACATTTATCGTGATGTTCTGTATCGTCAACAAGAATAACTTTGAGTTCTATCACTTTCAGAATAAATGTATAATACTTGCATAAACCTCAAAATGGAGTTAACTCAATTTCTTTAAAAAGGAGATTTGAACCACTATTAAAATAATGCCTCCAGCAGTTCAACATAAAACTTCTCCTGCTGTAGCCATAAATTCAGAGACTGTTGGTTACCATCACAGTTTATAGTCCTTGCGAACATTGAATACATCTACAAACTCCTGAGCAGTGATATCACCAGTCACTTGATGAGTAAGGTAGCTTGTAGGGCTAGTGCTGAGTTACCAAGCATCAGCAGGGTGTTTTGGCATCATAGCATGTTAAATGGGAATTGAAAATATTAAAAGCAATCACAGAGGATTTAAAAGATTAAATTCAATGAAATAATTAAAGACGTCATTGCCAACAATATTGTTATATTGTTGGAAATATTGTTGGCAATGACGTCTTTAATTATTTCATGGAAAATGCCAACGATAATGATAACACACCACAACACCTATATTAAATTCAATGTTTAGTAGGTCACTAAGGTCGAAACTAATAGACATAGTGCGATAATGATTACTTAACAGTTTTCTATTCAATTTGTTTAATAAAATACTTCAAAATTATTCATGAATGAAGTTTGATATGGACATCACAATGAAATGAGGATAGTTTTTGCACCACAAGATTTTAACTGAATAATGCGAAAGTTCTTGTTTCATTATAATGTATTAAATGTGTAACATTAAAATTTTTTTATGACTAATACAAAACAGTTTTCCATTTCATATGACATAACACATAACGTACATGTTGAATGAAAATTTTGCATTAATACTCTAGTTAAGATTGTAATGTTAAATGTATTTGTTTTGTCTTCAAAAAGGAGTGTTATTATGACATAAGAGTTTTAATAAATCTATTTAGACTATCAGTGCTGGTATGAAGTGCTGAATTCATTCAAATGAAAGGGGCTAATCAAGCATTATCACATTGTAGATGTTATTATTTTTATCAGTGGTTATTTTTGTTACATTAAGAATAGAAAATCTCAACTTGACATTAAAAGTACCTAAAGGTGTTAGTATATTAGATCTTTAAAATACTGTACAAACACTTTTTCAATTAAAAGCATATTATTTAAAAAAATTAATAGAGAATACACACAAGAACAACAAATAAGTACATTCACAGTTGAATACGTTTTGTAAATGGAGTAATAAATTGATGCAATTTTAAAATTAAATGGTATAATTTTTTCCTGCTCATGTGTTTACTTCATATATTGTTAACTTTCAGAACAAAACGTGGTTCCCTTCATCACCTTATATCATCGCCCACATTTCATTTCTGTTATCCTGTCATTTCCCTGCAATAACGTATGGCTCAAGAATAGTTATTTGGAACATGTTATTTGAAGAATGTATTTCAAATTAGAATGTAATTGTGCTGGCAGAGATTATGAACGTGATGAGCCTGACGATTTGGCATTTTAAAACATTATACATTTGTGTTGAATCCTACAAAAATGAAAGTGATGAAAAATAGATTTTATTTCAGAGAGGTGTTTGTGTTTAGAATGAAAAGTGTGTGTTTCTAGAGTAGATTTTCTCTTTTACTTTCAGGGCAAAACAGAGCACACATTACGTTCTGTGTGAATCTTTTCATGGCTGTCGTTAAGAGGTGTGCATGGCCAGATGACCCAGACCGTGCATCCCGAGGTGGATTTGTGGTTTCTCGTACTGAAACAGGAAATCCAGTGTGTCGCAACCCAGCCACACCGCATATCATGCCTCTTTTGCCCAACCTCCTGCAGTTGTTGCGAGTATTTAATGCCCTGTGGACCCCAGATGCTTTGGCTTTATTATCAGATGTGAGTAGGGGAAATTCTGTTTATATAATCTACTTATGGAGATCATATAATCTATTTATGGATAAACTTGATAAGATGATGCTTTCAATAAATCATGACTTATTTTGTGGCCATTTTTAGGAAGATCATTGTAACAGCTGTTGGCATTTGTGTAACTTTATGTAGTACTTAATCTATAAAATTTTAGGTTCCAGAACACGCACCAAATTAATTATTAATTTAATAGAAATAGCTGTATATTTATAATATCACTTAATAATTATTCATGAGGTACCTGAACACCTTTCTGTCACGTTTCACCAGAAATCAAGCCGTGCCTTTATGTAATTCCCATAAGTTTTTAGAGTTGAAAATATGTTGTTCAAGTTCTTATATTTGTTATATCCGACATTTCATCTTCTCTTTTCTTTAATATGATAGTTACATAATTCATTGAAATAATGCAGCTTGTTGTATTTCTATATAGCGTAAAAATGATTGTTTATTGTTGTGATATTGAATGAGTTTTGCTTAATAAATACAAGATAAACTTGTGCAAATATTCCTCTATGAAATTTAGTTAAATTGTGCAAAAGTCTCACATGCCTTCAGCTAGTACCATAATATGTAACTGATAAACGTATGAGAAAGTATGTGCTGCAGAAGAAACACTATTTGATTTGCTGTTGAGATTCTTTAATTGTTTCATAGGGTTACAAAGCAGCCCATGCTATGCTGGTTGTCGATCGAACAAATCTTCTTGGTGTGGGAAGCCCTCTGCCTGCTGATCATTTGGACATAACACGGCCTCGAAATCAGACTCCCCTGGATCGCATGCAGCATTTTCTTACATTGTGCCATGACTACTCTTATCACATTCTTGGGAATGCTGGACCAAGTCTGGGGCGTGATTTCTATGGCCTTCCTGGGCTCGCTGCTTCTCTTATTTCCACTGTTTTCTCTAACTTGGAGGTAAATATAAAATTTTACTCTTGGATTCGTATTATTCTTTCAATGAGATTGTCAATGAGAATCTGAAGTCTCTATTTTAAAAGAAAATATTTTAATTCTTTTCTAAATAGTGGTTACCATGTATTTTTTTCTGCCTTAATTTTAACATAGTTTTCCTTCTTTATTGTTCCTTTATTTTACATGAATTAAATTACAAATGCTTTGTGAAAACATTACAAGTGACCATAGTTATCTCTTTGAATTTAGAACTTGGAAATACCGATTGCTCTATGACAACATGGTACTTTGTGTAGGTTATTCCTGACTACCGCTTGAGACCAGTGGTTAGAGTTTTCCTCAAGCCGTTTATTTGTTCATGTCCACCTGCGTATTATGAATCCGTTCTGTTACCTGTGCTCTCTCACTTCTGTCCTTATAGTAAGTACAAAGTATTAGACCCTGTATTTATTTTGAATGAATGTTTGTTATTTTTTAAATTTGTACTACCTAATATAATAAGCATTCCTATGCATGCTGCTAAATGAAAATTCATATAGTTTACATGCTATTTTGATATGTAGTGTTTCAGAGGTTGAGTAACAAATGGCAGTACATAACACAGCTCTATGAAACAGGAAGAATTGATGATGAAAATACTGACACTCAGGTATTGGCAGAAGTCTCTTTCTGAGCTCTTTAGGAATAACAACAAAATTAAATTCACTAAATCTTTTTCCTGCACAGGACATAATTATGTTATGTTTTTGACTTTAGTAAAACAGTAAAAACCTCTTTTTCTTCTTTCTTTTCTGCATTTTATGTTTTCCTGCTTTCTACATAATTTTTTGTGGTGTTATCTTAAAACTTATTGTTTAAGTTTTTATCATTCATCCTGTCTTAAAGCCTATATTTACAATGTATTTTCTTCCTGCAATTTACAACTTGATATGAGGATGGCTTCCCATCTTTTATGTCATCC